>JAVQKC010113748.1:0-11534 GCA_036025475.1 Philypnodon macrostomus
AGATTTGAGCTTCCAAACTACTACACAAATGATGTTAGAGTTCACTATACAATTAATAAATGCAGTATGGGAAGGCAAGTCTATTTTATTGTCCTTACATTGACCCACGTTGCCATCAGGGACATGTGAGACACAAAGGTGAACTGTGCATTTAAATGTCCTCAAAATTAGTCGTTACACAGTACAATTCCTGTGATATGTATGATTATTGTTTAACCAAGCCTTCAGTGGGCCAGACATGGACTGGCCAAGGGCCGCATTTGGCCCCCGGGCCGCACTTTGCCCAGGTCTGCTCTGGACAAAGCTGCAGCACTGACTGACTATCTCCAACATAGGTTTCCTAACACATATAATATCTATGGCATATCTATGGCTGAGGAGGAAGGTGGAATGGCTGGAGAGAACCCCCCAAAAAACAACTAAAAAAACACCGGGAGGACATACAGACTCCATAGAGAGTTCTTCAATAATAATAATAAAAATATGTACATACTGTTGTTGGAAGTTGGATTCACAAAGGACATGAAAAATTGGTAGTAAGGCAACTTTTACAAGGAAAGACTTTCTCTTTGCAGTTGTGGCCAAAGGCAAATTTCAATGATTGGTGAATCATAGTGATTTGGGATGTTCCTCCCACACACCAACAGACACTAGTGTAAACCTCAAAGTCTTCACTGTTCCACGTTAGTGCACAGCCTCAAGCATTACTGTACACTCACTGGCCAAATCATTAGGTCAATCAATAAACTGCCTTTAGGCCTAAGACATGTTAAAGTCAGAACTGCTGAAGTTCAAACTGAGCATCATAATGGCATGAAGGGGATTTAAGGGACTTGGGTTTTCAGAGAATGGTCCCAAAACAAAAAGTGAGTGGCTGTTATGTGGTGAAAAAATCTTTGATGAAGCCTGAAGAATGGGTAGACTGGTTCAACATTATATGAAAAGGCAACACTCCACTGACTCAAATTGATTCCAGCAGAAGACAATCCTGGGACCACTTTATTATGCACATGGTGACTCGAATAAAACGGCCAGTGTGTTTGTATGTCAATGTAGAGTTGGGCCTTTCCACTAACGGGTAGTAGTCTCACCTGTCACTGTCTGTCTTACCAGAATGAACTGTCTCATGTTCTGTCTCCCTGCACGGCCTACTGCTTGTCAAATATTCCTTTCTAATTTGGCTTTCCATCATCACCTGAAACATCTATCTGTCTCACTATCTTTCTCATTTGCGGCCCAATCTATCACAGTAATGGTTCATTTTGGATTCGGGAAGTGTTATATGTGGTCTTCATTTCTGATTCCTCTTGTACTACACCCACACATCAGCAGCTCCTGGCCACACTTTTAAACACTGATAAAACAAACAGTAATTGTGCAGCGGTAGTTGAGAATACTGAGGCGAAGTCACGGATCTTATGGGACAACGCTTTTTTGTTGTTATTTATTGTTCTGAACTGAAGTAATCTGGCTTGAGGAACCAAAGAAAGAGTTGTTAGTAGTTGTCAATATAAAATCATATAAGCATGTATTACTTTACTGTTAGGCAAACTTAATAACTAGACATAATGTATCCACAAGTAATGCATTGTACACTGTAGTCAAGTAATAGTTAACACAAAGCAATGTTTTCTATGTTAAAAACACTGAAAGTAAAACACAGTCTGTTGGACTATTTCTAGAACTACAGGCTCCTTGTCTTGCAATGGTGTCTATAATTCATCCAAAGTAAATCAACAAGCTGTCTGGGGAGATGCACTAGTTATCAATGCTAACTGCAGACTCATAAATCCAATATGTATGTTGTATGTAATTATAGATACATATTTAAACAACTGGTACTGTCATGGTGGTTTTCCTGAGAAACTGCAGCATTGTAATTGACTTAAAAACAGAGATTTCCAGAGATCAAGTTGAACTGGATAGACAATGGCTGATTTTCTAAACAAAATTTTAGGGTAGAAAACAAGAATAAACACATTTTCTCACGCAGCCTGCAGTTTGGAATTTTTTATTTTTTTTTACAGTGTAGGCACAGTATGCACATTTCAAGAAAATAAGAAAATACTAATTGTCAAAGAATAAAAGCAACGGCAGAGTCAAAAATAATAATAACATAGAAATGTGTTTGTGGCTGTGAAAAAAAGTTGTCACTTCACAAAATGAGGAGGAGGCTGTCTCTGGGACCATGGCGTTTTCTTGTTGAAAATATGACAAGAACCGTGACACTTACAAACATCCGGGCACACAGCGGCTCACTGTACGCTGTCATAACTGTCTCACCCAACCGACGCAAGGCATGATGGGAATGTGGGAGGTGTGTGACCCTCATTGTGTTAGAAGACTGCTCACCTGTCAGGGAGAAGAAGACACACCAACAGACATATGTTGAATAAATCAATTTACACAGTGCTGTAGTAACTAAACTAAGCTGTCAATCTCTGTTGCACTAGTGATGTGTACTTATTGAGTTGGTGAAAACACAATAGAAGCTTGTTTACACACATTGTTACACATTGGCTCCCTCCCAGTTCTAAACAGTGTAGGAAGATTTACAGTTGTTTGATATTGTTGAAATCGGCTCACACTAGTAGTACTATATTCCCCTGAATCCTACAGTGTTAGTTCGTGTTTTGGATGTGGGGTTGTTTGAGGTAGCTAGGATTAAGACCATTGAGAAGGAGGTTAATAGTACATTACCCAAACTCATTCTTGCTTCATAATAAAGCCTTGCTCTTTACTTTGGGTTTGGAGGTTGTGGGTACAATTCCCCCTCCCGTGGACCCACCACCCGCGGGAGGTACCATGGTGCAATGGGGATCGGGTGGTGGTCGAAGGCGGGAGTAGACTGCTGCCTCCGCGACCCGGTTTCGGACAAGCGGAAGAAAATGGATGGATGGATGGATGGGTACAATTCCTATGCCAGCCACTACAAGCTCTTTGAGGCAAATGCCCACCCACTGTCCAAGTAATAGGTGAAATGAAATTGACCATATTAGTTGTGCTAAGCCATGCAGCAAATTGTAGCCACTGCCTATGTTTGTACCCTGCTTCAGGCCCATAGTTTTTATAATTTTTTTATAGTCGCATAACCTATACCACCTCAAACTAACTTTCACTCCTTCAGATCTTAACTTTTAAAATCATAATTTCTTGCTCCATTAACTCTGTCTGTGTCTTGAAATGTCTTTATTTCCTCTAATCACTCAAGGTGCCCAAGCCCATTTTAGCAATTCTCCAACTTCAGCGCACCACGGTCTTCTGTTCAAAGCAATCGGCATGACTCAGATCAAAAATCGAGTCAGCCACAGACTTAAGACTGTCCTAAGATAAAGCCATTAAACGCAGTCTTAATGGTGTTGTGTGATGACAAGGAGCTCCATCTAAAGGGTCTATTTTAGAGTTGGCACAGGTGGGACTTTGGTATTCAGACACATAGGCAACACTCCAATACCATTTGTGCTTCAAGAAAACATGAAAGGAAAACTAAAATAGGGACCGGAAAATGCAGAAGATGCCTACGACAAAAGTGTGAATTGTGACTTTAGTGCACTAAGGAGGTTATGGTTATTGAGTCTGAACAAAGATGTAAAGTAAAGTAAAGTAGGATCTGAAGCTGCAGGGTCCACCTCTAGTTCACACAGTCTGACCATTTAGTGACCCTATTTTCATGTCAATTCCTTTAAAGCAAAGTGAGAAAATGGTGTGTTTTCTTCTGAAAGGCACCATCATTTACATGTGATGCAAAAGCAATGTAATGAAGATCCACCTCTATTCAAGTATATGTTTTTTGTAACGTAGGGGGTGATATATGATGATTTTATTGAGCCAAGATCACAATTTAATATATAATATATTTTAATACTTAATACTGTTTTATTTTTAGATAGTATAAATCTCTCTCTCGCTCTGCAGGTACGACTATGTAGAGATTCACGATGGGAACTCAGAGTCAGCGGACCTTCTTGGGAAGCACTGCAGTAACATCGCTCCAGCACCAATCATATCGTCCGGGCCATCGCTACACATTAAGTTTGTGTCGGACTACGCGCACCAGGGGGCAGGCTTCTCATTGCGCTATGAGGTCTACAAAACAGGTAAATAAACCCTAGTCACATATACTTTTGCTATTGATGCATATTTTATATAATACATTCAAGGCATGCAAAGTGCTTTGCAATTGAGTCTATTCTTCATCCACACCACTTTCACACACTGGTAGTTACAATATACCTTTGATGCCACAGTGGCATGTGGCTGACTGATAGAGATGTGAATGCCAGAGTTGTCTACAACCTCACCAGAGTCACACTGTCCAAAAGCATTAGCTAGGTTCAGTAAGTGGGCAACTATACGGAATACAGAAAACGTTTTAGTGTCAAATGTATTCCTTGTGAGCTATTTAGAATCAATATGCTAGACAAAATTTCCATTGATTCAAAAGTGGATATTTATATATTATTAGTTCTAGTATTTTACATAAAAATAATAATAATAAATGGCTCACTCTCACAAGGAGGAGTGGAGGTCTTGCACTTGTCCCAGTCAGCGATTATTGCCTTATTTAAATACTCCATACAGAGTGCACAGTACGCTTCATTAGGTGTCCAGTGCTCTATCATCTCTCGTGTCACGGTCAGAGGGGAACAGGAGACACTATAGTAGAATACCCAAGGGACCTCTTTAGTCCATGCAAGCGCGACATCTCCACCTTCACACCACTTAGATCTGTGTGTAAATGTATGTGTGACACCTCTCCCCTTCATGGTACCGCAGGTCAGCCCAAAGCATGACCAATTGAGATCCAAGGGCAGTGCAGACATTGGGGAGGCCATCTTGTCCCATTCCCCCTGAAAGCATTCCTCACATGCCTTTTTAATTGAGTCCCCCCCACCCCACCCCACCCCACCCCCCTTGACACACTGGTACATACATAGGCACAGAGGGCTGAGGTTACTAACACAACACATGCGTCCGCCGCTGGTTCTCACTCGTAAGGCCAAGGTCTGCAGGGATTTTATGTCTATGTGTAGGTTTGACAGAGTCCAACCCGATGGACTTTAGAACAACAAGGGTGTTAGTGTTCACACCCGAGCACCCAGGGGTAATTTGAGATGAAGGCTGTTACTGAAAGAAAAATGATCTGAATTATAACCCCATCAGTCATTCATGGAAAATTCAGAGTGTGGTGGTATTCTGGAGTATGCCACACACAAAATAGAAGTTGATACGAGTACATTTGAAGGTTCACGGCAAATTGCCCATTTCTAAGTGTCACCATGTCGAGGTAGGCAGTTGTGGGAAAGCCATTTTTAATAATTGTGGTTATTTGTAGGATCATACTCATCCTTTGTAGATAAAAGATCTTCTCTAGAGTCAGGTTCGACAAGGAACCGTTTTTAGTTCATAGGGGTCTACAGTAATGAGTGGATATGTCTTTTTTTTACATTTATCAGATGTAATGGCAAATCTATTTAGAAGAGAATGTCACCAATATTTTTATATGCCATATCTTGCAAGAGCCTCTTCACATTCCCATGATAGCACTGTACCTGCTAGAATGAACCAAGGTGTTAAAGGGGCCAAGAATAGCTCAACAAAGAACATACCTTCAGAAAAACGGATGTGAATGTGAAAAATACAGTGGACAGCATAGCCCAGGAATACAATCAATCAAAAACATGACACAACCTCAACAGGTGGGCATTTGACCTATCACCTCCAGGTCGCAAGTTCAATCTCAGGCTATCCAAGCTATTCATTCTATACCACAACTTTGCTATAGAGAAACAAAACAAGAATGAATATAGTACCATTGTAATGTTTTTACTCTGGATCTTCATCTTGTAGTTTAAAATTGTGTGTGTGAAATATACAGTTTGTGAGTCTTGGCTTGGATGGCAGTAATGATGAAGCCATTTGGATGGTTCAAGCTGTTGCCATACTGCTAACAAGATCTTGTTATGGTGGAGGTGCGGCTGAACGTCTGGTTGTGTGGGAGACTGAATATGTGTGCAGCATCAGGGCTAGCACTGATGATGAACTGAACTGAAATACACTTTTCTCTCTGTTTGAAATACAGCAAATACAGACATGATGACGTGGACTGTGCTGCTCATTCTTTGTACTTTTAACTTTAACAATGAAAAAATAAAAACAAAATAAAAAACAATCTTAACTAGAAATGACTAAAAGTTAAAAGTTAAAAACTAATAGTTATATATTTTTTATAGTATTAAAATATCATATTTAATTATACATTCAATGACTCTGTTGAAGGTAGTAATATGCTCCAATCGGGTGGTTGTTACACTGGTTTATGTTAATCTGCATACAATTTCACAGCCTGGACAAAGTTTCATACAGATCATTACAATGTAGAAAGGCTTGCATGTATGTATGCTTGTGAGTTATTCTGATTGTATTATACACTGCTATTACATGAAACAGAAGTACATAAAATATAAAAACAAAAACAACAACTTCCAAACTCAAACTAGACCCAAATGGCTGCTCTTGATGGCTGTGAAGTGAACCCTGAAACAAAACCACTCTTTCAGCAACACTTCATAAATAACAGATCACTCAGACCCACAGTAGTATCCATTTGCTCCCATTACCACGTCCCCTGATGCTGATTGGCTAATGTACGCCTACGCCTCAGTGCACATAAGGCTTTCAATGGCTCAAGCCCGCACATGCCTTTTTGTTTACTATTCTGTTACTGTGGATACTGTAGTAAAAATCCCAGCCAATCAGGACACAGAGACCCATATGGGACGTCCAATCACGGTTGACTGTCTAGGCCGAGTGCCCCCAGCTGTTATTGTGACCCAGAAGTGTACAGACACGGAAAACACCGACTCATTTATTCATACATACCGTGTCACGACGCATTAAATCTAGTCATTAGCCATGTTATCAAGTCATCTATTAGCTACGTTAGTACATCTAAGTTAATCCAAAACCCAAAGATAGTTGTATTTAATGACTAATACATACAAAATAATACACATATATCCAGTAACTACGGTTGTTTATTCTCTAGCCACTGTCTCTGGGGCACATCAAATCACTACTATATTCCAAGCGACCAATCACAGAGCTAGTTCTGCCTCACTACAGATTTCATTGAGGAAAGTGGATCCAGATTTAGCCTATGTAAATGGGTTAAAGTACATGCAAGAACTAGCAAATAGAAAGTATCTTGTTAATGTAATGTTTCCTGAACCCAGTAAAGGATAACTCACTATCATGTATATTGAAAACTGCCTAATTTTTATACAGTTTAGACTTAACATTAAATCCACTATAAAAAATGTAATCAAGGAGCATAGAAACATCACAGTATTTTGTAAATGTTTCAGACAAGTTCAAAGATATGCTGTTAGGTAATGATTGTTCTAAAATCAGAATGTAAAAATCCACTCATGAGACCACACTTCAGGTTGGTTCTTCACACCATTTCAACACCATTTTAGACATACTACTCTTTAACCATAACATGCACAAACAAAAATATGAATATATATATTTTTTTATATGATCCATTTACACAAAACCTTTACAATTGCTGAATACAAACCAGATTTTTCCAGAGCCCATGTTTCCATCTCCCAAGTTTTGTATCATTTTCATCCACCAGCCTAATCATGTCTGTGGTCTATGGCACCAACCGAGGGCACAGTCCCACTGTAAACAGATTAAAGTTGGCTTTCACAGAGGTGTTCTGCTGCAAATGGATCTATCCTTAATGGTTTTCTGTAAATAGAAGAACAAAGCAGACAGTGTTCGGAGTTATGGCTCAAGTTCACTGACACTGGCAAAATCAAGAATGCATTTAATAAAATTTCCTTGAATTGCATCAGCAGGGTAATGGGTGAAGCCTGTCTGGGAGTAGATAGAGGGGCTGTTGTCTTGTGCCAATACAATATCATGTGTCGAGAAACGTTGGTGTAATAGGGAGTTTATTATGGAGGAAAATCCCTGCTGTGAATCAATGACACAGGCTTGACGTGTAATGGCAGTTGTTTCCAGCAACAGGAGATTTGGGTTTGAGGCAAGTTTCCACCGAGTGGTACTGTACTACTAGGCCTTTATGATTACTTTACAAACATGGCCATTGTCTGCACCTTCGGGAGCAAATTGGTAATCATCGTGATGGTTACATAGACAGGGATTAGGCATTACAATAGTGTGAATAATAATTGTGGATTTACAACATGTGGTATTTAGCCCTGTTGCTGACCATAGTCATAGCTGCCTAAGCAAGACTGACTGAGATGTGGCAGCCAACCCATACTGCCTCTCCAAACACCGTGGCAATCCCATAAATTATGGGTGTAGTGTGTCACAACTTGAGTAGGGATTGAACCGTGGTCAACCTGCTCTACCACTAGAGCCAGTGCTGCCTATATTATACTGTACTTTATAAAACAATGGCAATGTGGCTTTAAGTGAACCTGTGGCTAAACATGCGTATATGGAAAACTCAAGTTGTGGTTTTGCTGTGGTGCCGACAAGTGGAGAGTGTGTGTGGCCTTGTGGTGTGTGTAGACCACCTTTTCCATTCAAACCTATGTGAGCTGGGAGAAGGGAGGGTGTAATTGTAGGTTATAACTTGCTAATAGCTCAAAGGCATGAAAAGCAGCTTGAATTGAAGTCGCCCATGCCAGCTCACCAAAAATTACACATGCCAAAAAATGCACAAATGAACATAATCAATTTAGACAAATCAATGTAACACAAAGCGACATACACAAGATCAGAGCACAGTGCAGCACGTGGTTCTTTCACATTTTCAATTTCAACAGATGGGAAGTGCAAAGAAAAGAATAGGAAATGAGACAGTGGGAGGGAAGGGGATGACGGAGCGGCGGAAGATTCAAAGATCCATGGGGGAGATTGAAAAGAAAGAGCAGCAGGAGAGGCACGGCTCACAAGAAAAGAGAAAAAAGAGATTTTAAAATGGATGGGAAAATGAATGGATTGATACTGGAGGCAGAGGAAGAGCATTATATTTGTACATGTTTTGAGACAAAGTTTGGCAAATAGAAGTAATAGACGAAATTTTTGCAATTTATTCAGCTGTTAAGCGGAAGAACAACAGAGAACGTTGGGCTAAAGTTGAATAATAAAATGTTTTTATGTCTAATCATTGGTTATTCTACGCATTCAATATCTATCAGTAATTCTCAACACAGGTAGCTGGAGTCAGCAACTTTGGTTTTGAGGCAGGACAATAGTCAGACTTGTATTATTTCAATCTAAATACACTTTATGTTTGCATATGTATCATTTCCTAGCAGAGCATTTCCTTACCTAAAAAGTTAAGTAAGATGCCCAGATATGTTAAAAGCTTTTTTGCAAAATGAATATATATTTCTCCAAATTTTGGTTATTGCTAACTGTATAAGACAAATGCAAGTGAGAAACTACAGTAAATTATCCACTTTGAAACCCATGATACATTTAACAATATTTCTGTGTGTAAACTGGTCCCGTTTTCACAGATTTGTGTAAACAAGTCCATTTTTGCCCCGTGAAGAAAAAAGGAGGGCACAAGTGTTTTCGCGCTGCTCACGGACATGAAGTAATGAGGAATGAATAAAAGCGCTGCTGGCTACAGAGCTGCTGAGGCGTACACTGTCTACATACATACACACACACATAGACATACGCAGACACACACATGTCCATGGTCACGCACTGGTCTGCACTACTATGACTGGGACTCCACAGGGGGCCCAGACACACAGAAACCTCGGGAGAGACAGAGGGTTGCGTGGCTGTCGGAGGTCGCTCTAAATGACAGAGGGGTCACGATAACAAGAGGAAACTGGAGCAGACCCACAGACAGACAGCGTGATGTAGGGGTGAATCTGTGCTAACGGGTATATAAAGATATAGGGAAAGTGATCAGAGGTAACGGTAGGTAGCAATATACAGAATAATATTTAAGATATTTATTCAACTACAGTGCCTACAGTCTATATTTACACTAGCAATTTCAACAGGCCCGATAATTCCAAGTACATATTTTTTGTTATTATGTGAGACAATTTGAGTGTGTACAGCTTGGTAACATTTTTATTTGCAGAAATGAAGAAAGTAACCAAAGTGTTACTATTTAGTATGTAGTCGTAATAGGGGGACATTTAACTTGATTCTTGGTTATCATCACTAGATTGTAATGTTCTGCTAAAGCC
The DNA here is from genome assembly GCA_036025475.1 of Philypnodon macrostomus. NCBI lineage: Eukaryota > Metazoa > Chordata > Actinopteri > Gobiiformes > Eleotridae > Philypnodon > Philypnodon macrostomus. The sequence continues at coordinate 10,209 of JAVQKC010113748.1, forward strand.
ATACATCTGTTCACAGTACAATGACAGCAACTAAATCTACAATCCTTTCTCATTTCAAAGTATTATACCCAAACTACAATGAGTAAAGTATTCAAACAAAAAAAACGTTATTTTTCTTTTTTGACTTAGGCAAACTGGTGAACACAAGACACCCAAATAGACTGGGTAGAAGTGGGTTACCATTAAGAGGCTTAGACAGAGGCTGTTTGTGTCTATGGGAGTATGATGGTGTTTGGTCACACATGGCTGCCTGGACTGGAATAATGCTACAGCCACTACATTTGTGTATGTCTATGTAAGAGATTAAAGTCGGTCTGAAATGGAGAATCCCATTTTCGGGCAGACTATATCATGTATATTTGAGTGTGAGTGCGTTTGTTTTGGAGATTTGTCGGTGAATTGAAAAGCCCTGGCATCAGTGCAGGATCACCCAGCCATGACACTTTCAACACATCTTTGTTTATCTCATGCCACTGAGTACACTTATTTGTATTTATGCATCTTTTGTTTGATTGTATATCTTTTTTTTTTTTTTTCATTTGACAATTGAGAAAAATACATTATAAAGCTGAACTGCCTTGTTTTCCATACAAAGTCACTGGTCTATGAAGTCAATAGATTCAAAATGTAAAAATGCATGTTAATGGGAACAACATTCTGACTAATGTAGCAATTCGGGGGAATGGCTGGAGCATAATACAGTGTCCATATTATGTATATTTAAAAGCATTGTAGGTATTGTAGGTATAAGTTCACTTGATTGGTCGGTTGGCGCTAAAGTAACAATTGATGTGACCATTGTATTTTTTATCATTTGTTTAATGCAAGTAAATAGAAACTAATTTTACCAACAAAAAATCTCAATGTCCCCTCTTTCAATGTCATTGATAATTTAACATGTCACTAAAAACCTTGTACATGTTTTGTTTCTCTGTCCCACTCACAGGTTCAGACTGTTCTCGAAACTTCACCAGTCCCACAGGACTAATTGAATCGCCAGGGTTCCCCGATAAGTACCCACACAATCTGGAGTGCTCTTTCATTATAATTGTCCCTCCCAGCATGGACGTGACCCTATCCTTCCTGACCTTTGACCTGGAGAATGACCCCCTGCCGGGCAGTGAGGGCGACTGCAAGTACGACTGGCTCGAAGTGTGGGATGGACTGCCAGGAGGTGAGGCATACGTTTATTTTTTTTACTATTTTGCAGTAACTTGGTTAAAGTGAATACTATGAACTGTAAAACTACTACTACTACTACTACTACTACTACTACTACTACTACTACTACTACTACTACTACTACTACTACTACTACTACTACTA
>JAVQKC010113753.1:0-18988 GCA_036025475.1 Philypnodon macrostomus
TAATATTAGGCTAATTTAAAAGAAAAAATGAGGGCTATAAAAGTGAAAATAGGAGGGGACCTAGGTCAGAAAGGGGGGGTCCGGACCCCCCTGTCCCCCCCGTGATTTACGCCTATGCCTTCACCGCAACCTCAGCAGCAGAACCATCTCACTCTCCTTCACCGCAACCTCAGCAGCAGAACCATCTCACTCTCCTCTATCACCACCTCAGGAGTAGGACCATCTCACTCTCCTGCCCTCTATCAGTACCTCAGCAGCATAGACATCTCACTCTACCTTCACCGCAACCTCAGCCACAGAACCATCTCACTCTCCTCTATCACCACATCTTCAGCAAAACCATCACAATCACCACAATCCCTTGCATCACCTCCTTAGCAGCCAAAACATGCAATCATATTCATTCTCCCCATCACCATCTGAGCAGGTGAAAGATTTCATAATCACTAATTATTCTAAACCAAAATCTTTGGAATGGCTAGGACTTGTCATTGCTGCTCTAAGAGTGAACTACATGCTTGTGGAGAAAGTAAAGAACCATTCACTCTCCTCCTCCATCACCTTCTCAGCAGAAGAACCATCTCAGTCTTCTTCTAAAATGTTCTGAACATTCCTTTTTTGCAATGACCCAGAGCGCTTGTGTAGAATGTGTGATGTGTGCTTACTCTGACTGTGTTGCAGGGTGCCATTTGAGACTGTCACCCTAGTAGCCCTGCGCCGGACCAGATGAGACCAGGCAGGGTGAAGGGAGGGGAGGGGGGGCTCTCACCTCACCCTCCCCCTTCCTGCCTGTCCTTAAATGTACAGTAGCGTGTAATGTATGTGCCTTTCACTTTAATCTGCACTGTCAGTCCACCCCGAGGCCAGCTAGAGTAAAAAAAACACACATTTCTATTCTGGATGTGTCCACCGTATGAGGGCTGCTTTTTCTGATCTCATGTGCCATGCCACCCCCCCGTATCCCTGTCGCCCGGAGAAGAGAGCCACGGCGTCTAACCGGCACACCAGAAACAACCTGGAGTTTTCATTCCGATACATCAAGCTAGTCTCATCTGCTGGAACTAAAGGGCACAATTTGAAATTTGAAAGATATGGTAGATCCCTTCAACCTATAGTCTGGAAATTGCAAATTGACTCTCTGACCCTGTTCTATGATGTAAAGTAGTCTGGCATAGTTATCATTTTACTTTAGTCCCTCCCCAAACTGCAAACTCTGATTTGATGTTGCTGTAGAGGCCAGGGGAGGGACTAAAGTAAAACTCGGTTACACTCATGGTCAAGCCTTTTTTAGATGTTTCTTCATTCAGACTGCAGCTTTAAAAGGGACTCTATTATATATTAACTTGCGAGCATATACTTTTTCTTTTTTTTATATGTTTCTTTAGCAAAACATATACAAAAATACTTTCTATGTATAGGTAATCATTGTGCTTGTTGATGCGCTGACCTTCTTAGGAGCAGAAAACTCTCGGAGTTGCCATATCTAGTGCTCATTAATATAGTTTTTTCTAAGTTCCTATTAATTTTAAAAGCTGAGTTTCTACTTAGTCTTTTTAGGATATCATAGGCTTTATTGTCAATCATCTGGGACATTTCAATAAGGGACACTTCCATTGACTGTTGAAATTGTCAGATGGAGGAAAAAAGAAAACTAAATTAATAGCGGACTGAAATGAAGTCAATGCAATTTCGGTACACAGTGCAGCAAACTGACTGACATAGACTTTAGATTTGAGATTTTTCCTCAGTAAATGGTGTAGTTTGCAAGGACTAAGGCAATAATCTACAGTACATTTCTGTGCCTGCATGATGATGTCAGTATTTATAGTCAATAATGGGACTAAAGATCTGGTTGTCAAGGATATTGCATTTTTCCTCCGAACAAAGCGAAGGTACACAGGATTCTGCATCACTGTCAGGTAAGTGTCAAGTACATCTGCAGCAACAATAACACTTCCTTAGAGACACAGTCGGTAGTGTAATATAACATAATTTTAATGTAGATGCTTTTAGTCAATTTACAGTAAATTTGGGGCAATGTGGTATTCAAAGTGGATATGCTGAATATTCTCATCTATTCAAATCAACTCACACTCAACTGACCAGAGCCCTGGCCCCTATCTCACAATCAAAAAGATATAGGAACTCCCTAGACACTTCCTTTAGTTCCTATAGAAGTATATTGAGACATTCCCAGGCCAGCTGGCAGATGGTAGCATGCCCTTGGTCAGCCCCGGGGCCTCCTCCTGGTGGGACAAGCCAGGAACACTTCCCCCGGGACGTCCCCTCAAGGTATTGAGGAGATACCCAGTAAATGCCACCAGGCACCTCAACTAAGATCAGAGCCCTAAGGGGAGTGAAATATGGAGATTAGCTTCTTCCCAAAGAAAGGCTGGAAAAATTCATCAACATAAAAATATTGAATGGTGTCTGTCTAAATGACTTTAATGCACTTGGAGAGCTTTGAGGCTAAGACCATTTTTTGCAATCTTTGTGCCACTATATGAACTCCTATATGAAAATCCTGTTTACATTGTAATACTATGTAGTAGTGTTACTCAACAATGAATGCATTTATAATAAAGTAAGTGAACTTATTATCAACAAAATGATTCAATTTGAAAAAGACATTTACAAACATATCTTATCAAAATATTACATTATGCTTTTTCTTTGGTGAAGGGGCATACTGTCTTCTTGAAATGAACTGTTTAAAGATTTCTTCCTTTAAGCGTATGTTACTTCCTGTAGGTATCTCTTTCTCCCCCTACTGTCTGGACGGTGTCCCTCTTTAATCCCGCTGTATAAATCCTTGGAGCCCGTTTTCTAATCTTGATGGTCTCCCTGATCCAGCAGTGTTTTTTGTTACTTTCAGCACAGATGACTGAAAAATCTCTACAAACTAAATTATGATTGAAATTGTTCAGCAGTTGTAAATAATGAATTATATATTTTATAAAACATTCATCATACACATATAACTGCAGATATCATTTATTCATCATTTACAAACATATCTTACTCTTAATCTATTCATTGTCATTACATTAGTTGGCTTTTTTGTGTCTTTTTAGATTGCCATTTAGCAACTCAAGGTCCCTAGCTTCTTCTATGGCACATCAACGTTCCCTGCCAAGGCCAAAGTCTTTCTCACTAATAAAAAGGGTTGTGCAACAAAGCAATCACTGGCAATAAACTTCACCTCCTTGGCAAAAATAAAAATACAATTTGGATAACATCTTGTGGTTAGAGATTATTCATTTTACCATTAAACAATTTTCTTCAAATTCAAGTAGTGTCATGTTCCAAGTTTGTGTTTGGGCCCAGTGAGGCTTGAATGTGTGTTTGGACTGAATAGATCTTGACTTGGACCCCCTCCCCGTCCCCTCCTTGCCCCCGGGTGGGTGCAGAGCAGGTGGCCCACTGGCAGCCGGGCAGAGCGGGGGGCATTGAGGGGGCTGTGAGCACTAAGCCTGGCTCAGTACATATTCAGAGCAGGCCTTTTGTTTGTGTGGCCCGTCTGCGCTGCGTGCACAGAATACAAATGGGACCCTGACAGGAGCAGTTAACCTGGAGCTAAATATAGCCCTGGGTCTGAGAGCAGGACTAGACCAGGACTACAGGAGTACTATGGTGGGACTAGACAGGGACTGGGACTGGAGTAAATAGACACGTCAATATGATAAATGTGCTAGATTGCCGTCATCAAATAGATTGGGTTTAGTCCTGGTTAAAGCTGTAGTCCGGAGGCTTACTAAAATTTGAAATTGTTAAAAAAATGCTTAGAAATGACCCTGTTCTATGATTTAAAGTAGATAATCTATCAGAATTATTATGTTTACTTTAGTCCCTCCCCTGGCTTATACAGCAACATCAGATCACAGTTTGTGGGTTAGTACTTTGACCAATAGTAGTACAATTTTTCCAGTGAAGTAACGTGCAAACTCTGATTTGATGTTGCTGTAGAGGCCATGAAGGACTTAAGTAAAACTCAACTATTATTTGTCAATATTTTTCTCAAAACTGGACAAAATAGTATAATCAGGATTTACCATTAGTAAACCACGTCTAATCCAAACGTTATCCTGACTTTGTTACGTCTACACCCCACAGACTCCTGAGTACCGCTAAAAAGAGCTTAAGTAGCACCTTTGGGACCCTTTCCACAGTTTGAGAACTACTGGATATAGACATTCATAAACATTTAGAAGATTCTGTATATTGTACTTGTGGCCTCCAGCTGGTTTGTATAAAATATTTAGTGTTGTTTTGAACTGAATGTCATTCCAGGGCAATTCTATATAGACCAGTGAAGAATGTAACTGCTGTAGCTTATACGTTGACATGCTTTAGGAATAATATTATACATATAAAATATATAACAGAAACATTTGACTTTCTTGTCTGCCATTTTATAACACTGTATACTGTATAGATCCTTTCAAAGTTTGTAAACAGAATGATTCTAAATTCTGGAGGCAAGACCATAATACATTTTCAATGGAGAAATTAGCATTAGCCACAGGAGATCTGAGGAAATATGACAAATCGAGATGGTTTCAGTCTGCTACATGTAGGTGATGTCAGAGCCTGGGTAGGACACATTAGTGAATGTAGGCAAATTTTTAGATTTTTGTCCTTACAGAAATGTTGATGACCACGATCATTTTTTCATTGTATGCTCAGAGTTATTCTATCTCTCACCACAAATGTTGTAAAGTTAACTCACTTTTGCGCCAGTCGCCTCCATTCGGGGATTTTGAACATTTTAAAGGGTCTATAAAGCTGTAATTATCATGTGTAATAGCACATGGTAATTACATGACAAACATTTAGCATTACTTGTATATACACTAACCACCCAAACGCAACATCAGTGCTGGGGAGATTTTTATCAGAAAATGGGAAAAAGTTTCATCAAAATCCAGTTTTTGTCAGATGTTCTACACTTTTCAAATTAAATCGGTAATACGCACATTAGTTCACTTCCTGCTTTTGGTTCCTAATTTTGGATTTATGTATTCTCAAACTAAGACATTCATTTTTCAGTAGGACCAGAGTTTACTTGTGCAGCACCGGAGGTAAATTGCACATCTTGGGTTTAGACCTAGTTATCATTTACCCATTTACTCTATGATTAGTCTCATTGCTGCAGCTTTTTACACGAATACAAACTGCCTATATTCCCTTCCCATTACCCCCTCAGTCGCTCTCCAGTTTCCACCTAAACCCATGTAAACCGGCGCAAAGCTTTGACACAACATGGAGCCAGCTGAACGCTACACACTGACGTTTGCTCTGGCAGCCAGATGAACTGAGACGGGGGCCAAAAGAGAGCGAATAAATAAAAAGCACATAGTCGGATGGGAGCCGGCGAGGGGTGGTGGTGATGGGGTGGTGATGGTGGGAGGGGGTGTGAGAGTGGCAAATGAAAGATAGGGTGAGGGTGTTTAATAAAGCAGCAATCCGGAGAAGGATGGGGAGGGGGGGCGCGATGAGAAATGTGCTCATACCAGCGGGGCGATCTGAGCCGACTACCAAATAGGAGAGAGGGGCGAGAGAGCTTAGACGAGTGAGGGGAGAGAGAGAGGAAATGGGGTAGGAGGAAAAAGGATGAGGAGCACCAAATTCAATGTGTCATTCACAAATACAGGGAGGATGGATAGGTACAAGGCCAAACTGTAGTTATACACTGTGTATAGAGGAAATAATTGGGATGGGTTTGAATGGTACAATGTGTGGTTCAAGTTGGGTTTAGTCAGTTTCAGTGAAAGGCTATCAATGAATGTCCTACAAATTCACTCCTTACCATTTATCTAATCATCTCATTACTACATTCTCTTGCTCAGATTTACTCAGTTTGGTTTGTTTTCCATTACTTTTTAGAACCGCTTTTTTGTTCCCGGGGATATCCGCACGGCATCGCTGTGATATATGTATATACAAACACAATGTATTCTGGATTTGTGGCTTTTTATCACATGCTGCAGACAGGGAGGCGACATACTTCTGACCAGACCGTGTGTGGACTTCACATTTTAGTATGGACTCGGCTCGCTTGGAACCAGGGCCGAGAAGGTACTAAAAAAGTACCTGGTATACTGGTAACGGTTGCCTAGCGGGTCGAGTCGAGTGGCGTTAGTGGAAAAAGGCAAGCAAGCAAGACTTATATATAATGGTAAGATCACCAGAGTATGCCAGAGCTAACAACATCTGTCTCACTTTCATACCAACCGCCATCTTCCTATCCCACCCAGCACAAGAACTGTTCCTAACCCTCCCTTCAGACATAAGGACCTACCCCACTCATTTTATATACTCCTTATAAACAAGTGCTGTCAATCAAATCAATTCTTTAAATCAGATTAATCACACCTTTGGGCTGTTATTAACCATGATTCATTTATAAATTTGCTATTTTTGTAAAATTATTTTTTTGCTGGGCCCCAGGGACTGCCCCTGTTCTAGCCACACTCAGTCATACAGCTGCTTCAGCCTCACTACACTGGGCTGGTTGGACAGTGCAGAAGAAAACTACAACATAAACTTTATACAGGATGTCTAAACTACTGATTTCTGTAGTTTTTTTTATGAAACTACAGCAAATATATTGTGAGAAAAACATGGGTTAAGATGGTGTATGTGTTGATTTGCGGATATAGCGCCGTATATTTTCAATGGACGTATACTGAATGAGCTATTTCTGATCATATCTCTGCAAAAGACAATTGTAATCAAATCGTCTAATCGTTAAATATAAACAGTTTTGAATACTAAGGTCTGTAGACCCATCCCACCCGGCACAAAAACAGTCAAGACTCCTCCACTTGTCTAAAAGAACCCATCCCTCTGAGTATATAAACTGACCCATTCCAAAGACCCATCCCACTCAGCATATGAACTATTCATACCTCTTCCCTTGTGCAAAAAGATCTCATCCTACCCTGCCAAAGACCTGCAATCTCTCAAGCAGAAAGACCTAGCCCATTTACTGCTCACAGCCCTACATTCATTCCTTCCATAGTTAAAAAAAAAAACATCCCACCCAGCACTTTTAACACCTATCCTCCAAAGACACAAAAAGTAAGTATTTATATTCAATTTATCTAAACTCACTTTACAGTTCAAAATAACCAGGTCTAGACATTTTCTAGTCCACATTCAGTCTGTAACAATTTTGACAACCAAACCCCTTACATAAACCCCCAATCCCCTTTTTGACAGGCACTTAGTTCACCTTGGGTCGCCTCTCTCCAGTCCTATTCTAAACCTAGGCCTAAACCAGCTTTCTCCCAATCCATTCCGATATGATAGATGTTAAGGTCGCCCCGGTCTCTGCCTCCGCCTGCCCCTGGTGGTATAAAACAACTGCGTGTCAGCACTGCGAACGGCGTATCTCGATGGACTTTGACAAATCATAAAAACCGTGATGAATGGTGGCGCAGTCCCCGGTAAATGGCCACCTCGTCAGCAGCTATTATGCAATGATGGAGCTATAGCTACTCTACTACCGCTTCCAGCCGTGCCTTCTTCCATGGCCACTACCCAGGGAGCTGAGCTGTTTAATCCCCCCCAGGATAAGGCCAGGTTTTGGAGGGGTGAAAAAGCGGAGATCCCTTCTGAAGCTGCCAGTCTTTTTTGTGCCGTGGAAATTCGAAGCCTTTCGGAAGTCCCGCAGGATTGGATTAAGATCGGATATGGAGCCACAGTCACTGAGAAAGGCACTGCTTTACGGCCAGATAGACTACTACACCATATTGGAGTTATCATATACGTTATACATTGGGGAAATAGCATGTCAGTATAAAATGGCCGCCCGATTTGAAAGTACAGAAATTACGGTTGAGAAGGTGGTGACAATGGGCTTATGGTAATCTCTGGAACTAAGGATATCAACTTGTGTGAAAGTGGTGGTTTGAAAGGGAATTATTTATATTCAGAGGAAGAAAGCCATGGATAGAAAAGGCCTAAATCAGGTGGAATTCAAAGACTAAATCCAGGAATAAGCCAAGACTAAACCTAGGCTAAAGCTTTTACCAGAAAGAGGAAGAGGGATAATAAAAATAATATGGGCTAAACCAAGGCTAACCAGAACTTTTGAACAGTATATACGAGGTCAAATCTGGGACTAAAACTTAATCTGGATTTTAAAAGACTAAATGCTAAACCGGACTTCAGGAATGGGTAGGAGACAACTATACATACACATGGGCAGTGCAGTTACCCTGGCTGCACTGCCTGATGTTAAGCCCCTGCCAGGCTATCATGTGGGCTGAGGCAAGACCAGGCCCAAGGAAACTAATGCAAAGTATGCAAAAGAAAAGCCGTTATTGAGAGTAAATCTGTTCAAATAAACATCTCAACTAAAACCAATTTGAACTCTCTCTAGCATATGTATATGCTGTACGTCTCTATGTCAGCCTTGCAACTAGACAATGAAAGACGGAATCAGTTAACCTTGGACCAAATATTTACTTAATCTGAGATAAACCAGAGTCTAACGCCATCAAAGTAAACAGTATGATTTGTTAACTATTCTTGGCTCCCCTTTCTCCCCTTCAAGCTGTTGCCACTGTCCACACCGGTAAATGCATCTTATTTGAAACATTATTATGACATAGCAGTGATGGAGGCGGTTCTCGCTTTAATAGCTGTATCTCATTGGCCACTTTCCCTATGCAGCATGTAGGTACGTGGGTAGACCGCTGTGCGTAATTTGGAAAAAGTTAATTAGCCTGACGCGGTCACGTTGGGGGCAAACGGCACCAGAGCGCGTCTCTCCGGGCTCCGGGCAGACATCCCATAATAATCACCACTCAACCTAATTCCCTTACTTTAACCCTGTTGGAGCTATAGGTACGAATCTGGTTGGCTGCTTTCAATCAGTTCAAAACGGTGGCCAGTAGATTGTGACGATCTGCGGGTTTAGCGTAGTCTACCCAGAGCTGTCACTACGTCTTGATCATCGCTTGCTGGCTCGCCTCGCCCCTTTTGACCACGCTTGATTCGCAACAATGAGAGGAGAGGGGAGAGAGGGAGGGGTAGGAAGTGGACTAGGGAGAGAGTGTGCAGCAGGAGAAGCGGATACCAGAATCGGAGGCAGAGAAGACAGCGGCTTCAGTGCACGTTTGGCATCTTCCAGGATCTTATTTGTGCTTAGAGTTAGCGGAGGGGGCGTTTCCCCCCTCTCTCTTTTTTTTTTTTTTTACCACCGTGCGTAACCGTTCCCACGTAATCGTCAAACGGTCTTCCAGAGTGAGACTTCCAACAATGGGCAAGTATTGAATCGTAGATTGACGGCATGCTGTCATTGTATTTCTAACCTGGAAAACGTGCGGACAACATGGCTCCAGCGCGCTACGGACAGCTGTCAGCGTGGTCAGGTGGATTTTGATTGATTTCATTTTTATTTTTTTTTACATTTCATAATAATAATTGATCAAATGTTACGATGCCAGCTTACTTGTCACGCCTTATAAGTCGAATTTGAGTTGCTTGATTTGTCTTTGTACAGATACTGCAGACTTCTTGAGAAAGTGAGATTGCATGCTTGCTCACTTCTCTTGCGAATATTTATTAGCAGGTTGTTGTGGCGTTTCTTCACGTTACATATGATGATGCAAGACTAGATTTTTTTTTTTTTTGAGGTCCAAATTTGTGAGCCTAAATAGTCTGTTTAAAGTTTTTTTTCTTGTTAAACATAGAAAGACCCTTACCATTGCTACCTATACCACCTGCCATCTATTCCCTCCAAGTCCCATATACAAATCCAGCATTCTTTTTTTTTTTTTCCCCGGACACATTCACGCCCATAGCCTTTCGGATCGATTGAATTTACAGCATTTGCAATTCAGTGGTAAAGGATTTTGAAGCCCTCCTCCCCTGTTTGTGTGTGTGTGGGGTGTGTGTGTGTGTGTGTGTGCCAGAGCCGCCCCGAGGCACGTTGGCAAAGCATGAACTCTCTGAACTCAATCCTTGTCCATTAAATTCCTATTGATCAAGCAGCAGTAGAAAGACATAAAGTTCTATCTCCCCGGGTTTTCATGCAATGGTTAGGAGCTTTGGAGATGGATGGATGCTGAGAAGGGAGAAAAAGTGGTTTGATTGGCTGAATACTGTAGCAAACGATGTAGCCGTTGAGTCAATATTGGCTTTTGTATTTTGTGGTGATGAAGGCTTGGTGTGGCAAGAACTCGCCCAAATTTGTAGCTTCTTTTTGGGTGTGATTGTACTGTGAATGGAAGCTGGTTTTCACAGCAAAGTTGCCACTGAAAAGATCAAATTTGGCAAAAAAATCACAAACAGTTTTGCTCACTTATTCATAATTAAATTGTGAGTTTTTCAGTTCAAAGGGCTAGCGTTTTTCAATGACAGATTTTCAGATTTCCAATTTTTTTCTCTTAAGCTCTAAAAGTGGACATTTCTCTCATTTTACTCGTGACATTTGAAAAAAATCTGTCTCAAAGAAAAGGAAATGGTCAAAATTATGAAGAAGTTTACACATTTCCAAAACAGAAAATAACCATTTTCACAAAACTCCTCAAAAATGTACCTTACAAATTTTTTCCAGATTTTTCAGATTTTTTAATTGTGAATTGACCTTTTGGGATTTGCCCATTCTTCTGAGACTATAACAGGCTCAGATTGCTTTATTTGCTTTTAACGTCCAGTGGACTAATTAAGACACACCCAACCAACCCTGACCACCACAACAAGACATGAATGACCAGGAAGTGCCTCTCGCCAATCAATTCTTTCTTCCTCCACTCTCTGCTTTGTACTAGTGGTGTATTGATTTTTGCATGGGGGATGGCCATTTGAAGCACAATCTAAATAAGGGAGGGGCGGTGGATGCAACTATTCGATTAATTGGTGATGTAACGTATATTTCTGAACAGCTGTCTTTCAATATTCACGCTGTGTGTCTATGCTTATGTGAAAAACTGGAGAATTTGACACTACATACGAAAAAAACTGGGTAATGATAGCAAAAACAAGCATTGGACAAGTCAACATTTCAAAATTGGGCAGTTTATTCATTTTTACTGTAGACTGGAGGTTTCTTAAAAAAATGCAATTGCATGAAATTACTATTTGAGCCTGTTCTATGATAATGTAGGCAATCTGTCATAATTACCATTTTCCTTTTGGCCCTCCGCAACATCAAATCTGAGTTTGTAGGCTACCACAACACTTAAAAACTTGACTAGTATAGGTTATTATGACAGTTTACCTACTTTACAACACAGAACAGGGTCGGATAAAACAGCTTTAAGAGAACACACTATACTACAGTCTACATTTATATACCTATATGGCTGATAATAAACAAGCCATTTATGAACTAATATTTGAGAAAATTATTCTACTTGAAGAAAGAAGATGGATAAAAAAAAAAAACTGCAGATGCAAACATTTGGCAATTCTTTTTACCTGTCATATGGCGCCTAACAATAACAGATGCAATTGCAAGCCTTGGACAATTTATATTTACGCATCACATTGGTCCATTTAAATTTTTTTTCCATTTAAATAGTATAATCCACCTCTCTGGGACTAACTGAGAAAAAGATCTGACAATACAAGCTGTGCAATAATGATAGTAGACACACTTTTTTTGATTTTTCAAATTGTGCACCTCACGTTCTTATGAGACAAACACAGGAACACTGAAAGCCAAAGCCAAAGGGAAAATGAGCAGGTGCAAGGATTTGACAAGTCAGCATTTAGGCAAAATATCATTAATTAGGTTGTGCAGTTTAATATGACAAAAAGTAGAAAATCTAGCATTATATAGACAGTACGTATATGTGAATTACAAATGTGCATTTTTCATTCAGGCGGGCAATATGGTAAAACATAATCACGATTTTATTAGGATCAACAACACGATTTGGATTTCATCACGATTTTACGAAATTTTTTGTCTTACACAATGTGCTTCATAAAACATTTACAAATTCAATGTACATCCAATCCAATGTTCATTATTATTACTGATTATTTCTACTTATTACTGGGATTATTACAGTAAAAATGACACAAACGAATGCACTGTACAATCTGCTAAAAAAGATTAGCAGATTGTCATAATTCATATCACAATTCTTTTTTTATCGTCAAATCACCCACCCCTCGTTAAAAGGGCCATTTAGGAAATATTATGAGCCACTATCGTGTGAAAAAATACAAAACGCTACATCGCAAACTCCCTAACGATCAAGCTGGTGCAAGAATTTGTTATTTATATAGCATATGGTAAATTCAAATGTGCAGTTTTGTGTAGTCTGACCACTCCTAACAGAATCGATAGTGCTTGTTATGTCTCTACACCTACTCACCAGGATGCATCCTATTGGTTGACAGCTCATAAAGGCCCCTTTGTTCATAATGACTGCTGTGTGGTCGACTCCCTCACCAAATCCTGATTCTAAAAGCTTTTTTCTTCCTTCCCTTTGCTGGTTTACAATAAAAATCAATGCATTTTAGTAACTTAATCTTCTGTTTTTCATACTATGGCTCTCCACTCTCATCTCTTTGTGTAAAGCCATTCTAGCGTAATTTTTATTATGAGGGCTTTTTGGCGCAGTGTTGCATTTACTATGTGACGGACAAATCGGGGGGAGACTTCCATTTAGTGGCACGGCACAGAGGCGTCTGCCGGGAGCTGTCCTTGGTGCTGATCTGTGGCCCCGTACCACCTTACACCCCCCCTCATCTCCCACCCTGTTGATTGACACCATTTTGGCTCGTTAAAGGATATGTATATGTGTATGTACAAGTGCGTGTGTTCGGAGGTGGGCATAAGGTGTGGGGGGGAACCAAAGCATTCTCAGAGGGCCCCCTTATGGAGGAGAAAAAAATCAAGAGGAAGGAAAAACAAAACATCTGTGGCGCTCGCGTGTGGTAATTGGTCTCCCTTTAGTATTGTAAGGCATACATTGACATCTGTTTGATAATTGGCTACCCCCGGCTTGGCGGCGTGTGTCATGCTAAATGCCGGTTTGGTGGGGAAGCGGGAGAAAGGAAGAGGAGGGAGGGATGATAGTGGAGGGGGGTTACGTTGATGGGGGAAGGGCTGATGCTTCGATTTGTTGTGTGAGTGCTCCACAGGTCTCTAGTGAGTGCACATTGGCTGTCATGGTCTATGAAAAGAAAAGCTTGTACCTTACCTCAGTGCCCTGGTGTCTATATGCGAGTTCCCAGTCTGCATTTAGCCTGACAGATCAAAAAAATATATATAAATGCTAAGTGTCAAGTGAGTTTTTTTATATACTAGATGTCATATTAGCTGCTTCAGTAATGTTGTGTTATTGTTTTATGTTGGCCAGTCAAGACACAAGGGGTATCAAGCTAGTCCCAAGCCTATATAAATGAAGAGCGTTGCATCAGGGAGGACATTTAGTGTAAAATCTACTAGGCAAATGAATATTCTAATCGAGGAAGATTTGCTGTTGCAATCCTGGAAGGGAAACCTTGGTCGTGAGATTACTGGCCAATCACAGTTCCATCAAATAAAGTAGAGGTAAAATGTTGTCATTTTTTAAATAAGTTTCAAAATTCAAAATTGACCTTGACAAATGGAGTCCTTAAAGGGGTGGTATGGTGTCTCTTTAAATACATTTTTGACACTTTTAGGACAATTTCACATTTTTATAATTCTAGAAATAATTTATAATAAATAAAAATATATAAAATAATTTATATTAAAAATGTCTTTCGGGGGCTGTCTATCTGCTGATAAACAAAATACAACTTTGAGGATGTTTTGTGATAAGAAAACATTATATCATGGCAAACTCAGAAGTCAAATTAGCCCCGACCCCCCGACCATCCTTTAAATATTGTAAGTTGTATTTTCAATTAAAATATGATAACATTAATTATTATTGCTAATATTTTTTCCTCTTTGCACTGATTTTGAGCCACAGCGCTAAAAGCCATATTAGCCTGCTCTTTTACAATTTGTTCAGGGCTTTAGATGGGGGGGGGGCAAATTGCATAGATAAATACGCTGAATAATTGATGCGGCTCATAGTGGGGAGCTGTTTGGGAGCTCACTGGAGATTGCCTGTGATGCCTTTCTGTGTTGTAGCTCTTTTTACTATGTTCTGTCTATTCTCCCTGGGTCGTGAAACCTTACAAGCTACTTTTCAAACACTGCTTAGATCTGCACAATCAATCGTCAATGTGTGGGTCCGGGCTACGCTGTGCTGTGAATTTGATATCATCCTTAAAATCCCCTCTTGTAGCAGTTCAATCAAATCCATTGTCAAATAAAAAGGAATTAAGTAAAAAAAAAAATATTAAGTTCAATTATTTCGAATCTGTGACGCTCAATTGAGTCGCATTTGTCCAAATTAATATGAGCTATATCAATGCGGTCACACACAATTGGTTTGCATTAATCTAAATTAGGCTTAGAAGTTATAGAAACGCCATTGCCTTTATGGAAGACTCAATTAAAATAAAAATGTGAGGTTCATTTTTCGAGTTTTCTTTAGGTTTTTGCGAGGCTGCCTGCAGATTATTTTGGACCACTGACTCCATCAAGCCAACCGATTGTAATGACGTTATATCAACAAACCAACTTAATTTAATCATGTTAATTCATTGAATTTAAGTCTTGCATTACCTTTGTCTCAAGAAATTTTACTTAAAAAAGTGTGTGTTACTCCCACTTTGAAGATGAGTTATGTCAATGTGATCATGATTCGGTCACACACAGTTGGTTTGCATTAAGTACTGGCTATTGCACACTTTTCACATTTTGAAAAGAAAGTGCCCATCCCAGCAATGCTTTTTACAACAAAAAGATCTGTAAATGCTGAATGCCTCAGTTTGTCCTCTCTAGGCTGTTGTAGGAACAGGAAGTAATGGAACTTATATAGTGTTTCTACTATGTTCTGTAGAGCTGTTCAATGCTGTGCTGTGATGTAAATGTGTACAGGGTGATGTGTCTTTTATTTAGATCAAACTGACTTGTAGTTGTATTCAATCAATGACACTTTAATTCGATGTATTAGTCTTTGTTCACAATAGTATTACACTTAGCTAATAGACCATTTAATCCCATACCATGAGTCAAGTAAATGTTGGACAAAGGTCTTTGACAGTGTCACGACGGTTGAGGAGCAAGGGGGAAAAAAGAACCGAAATACAGGCTGCGAGGATAATTTAATAATCCAACAGAAACAGTAACGAAGGGAGTCCAAAAACAGGAACAAAACTTACTTCAAAAACAGGGAAACTGGGGACTGGGGATCACCAACAGAGACAACTGAGACGACGTGTAGATACACAACACTGAAGGGGAAGACACAGAGACTAAATACAAAGGACAACGAGACACAGGTGAAACACATTGGGGCGTGGCAGGTAATCAAACAGGAGGGCACACCAAACCAAAACAAGTCACCAAACATAACAAAATAAAACAGGAACAAGAGAGACGAACATGACAGACAGCAAACATTCATATTTAACACAAGGTAATGCTAATGGAAACATTTCATAATGCAGTCACGCCACTATAACAAATATGGTTCTGTGAATAATGTGACCTCTAATGAAGATGCACATCCCACCAATTTATAGGCTGTAGTATGGTTTTGTTTATTATGGTTTGTTTAAATCCAATTCAGATATGGACTACTCATATGTTACTATGAGTTGTGTTGTAAATGTAACTGTTAATATAACTATTACTCTACTATTACTATTGGAGGTCCATAGCCATTCGAATTGCTGTGATTGATTTAATGATGTTTCAATTATGTTTTGACTAACTGCCCAAACTACTGCTAACAAGATTCACAAGATCAACTTACCTCATTTACTAGTACTATGTCATTGTATACCATATTGTACAGATCTATATGTTGTAGTAATGGGAGTGGGTTCATTTAGAGATGCAAGCTAGTATTGGATGACTATTGGAAAGTGCTGGTCTGGATATATAAGATTGGAGGGTCCAGGCGGACAGTTGGGCTCAGATGTTAAGTCCCACTGGATCTTAGGCGTACATGGGGGTAGCTTTTCTTCGCTCTATCTCCTTCCCTAACGCCGTCTAATGTGAGAGCTTATGGCGAGCAGAACAGGAGGAGAAAGCTTGTAAAGACAGGGATTTGAGATCTCGGGGATTTTGAATTGTATACGATCAGGATTCAACCCCCTAGGAAGAAAATGCTTTATCTTCTTCATCACCATTCTTTGGCTTTGTGGAGAAAAAAGGTCTTCATCATTGTATACTTGACCAGTGAATCATACCAACAAGGCAATTAAAGCTGCATTATGTGTTTTTTTACTGTTGTATTAAAGGAAATAATCATTCAGTCAGTAGTACAGTGTAACAGAAGTTGACTCTGAGACCCTTTGTAGGCTGTATTATAAGGGTTTTTGTTTTAGAGCCGGGGTCACTTTTTTTAACCAATTACCACACACTTCCACAGGACAGGAGCGCTCTGATTGGTCGATATATCTTTTATTTATCAAGAACTAGAAACTATCAAGAATAATGTGAGGGAGCTGGTTATTTCAAAATCCACAGCTTCCTGGTTTGTGTGAGACTGTGATAGAGGGCCGGGAAGTAGAGGAAGAGGGAAGAAGACTGCATCATTCAAACTTTCAAATTTCTCCTGATTTCCTGTCAAAAAAAGCCGCAAAATGGTCAAAACATTATCTAACAAAAAAAATTTAATCTGCACTACTTTTACATTAGTTAAGAAAAAAAACAACAATAAAAGAAAGACTAGCAAAATTGGCATTAATGGAACTCGTAATCATCCCCAAAGGAGTGGTAATTCACTTGTTGTCAAATGATGTAGTCCCAACAATGAGATGACTTAACATGTTTAACCACAGATTATTCTAGTCACCAAAAAATCCTGAAATACGAGAAGAAACTGTCACATTCATTCCTAGTGACTTATGCTAACATAACTTCAGCTATCTACCATGATCTTTGTTGAAGTTATGTTTTGCTCCATTCTTGTATGCTGAGGCTGGGATTTTCTCAGGAACTGTCCAATGCTGACTTGGACTGATGTTGTGAAATGACCAGCTATAGGGAAAGAGAAGTTCTTAAAGGGACATGCACCTAATCTGACATTTCAAGGAATTTCATTCATTCATTCAATTCAAAGACATTTTTATTACCTTACACTGCACCAAACAGAATGTTTTATGCTTTTCTCAGTCAATTTTGTTACACATTATGTTGTTGTTGTTGTTTTTATGTTTATGTGATGTTGTCCCCTGCCATGTCAGACTTTATTACATCTAAAACAAGCCCCTTCCCTTCACAATCCTTCCTTAGTTCCATAATCTTTAGTTAACTCTCTTTAGTCCACTCCAGCCCCTAGTACAGTATTCTCACTCTTAAGCCTTCCTCACTACTGCTAACACATGTACTATCAGACTACAACCTCCTATGAAGAAGCCATTTTATCTCATTTTTCCTCCACAGCCTTCCCCCTTTGAGTGTGGTGGTATTTCACGTGCCGAGGTGTTTATTATAATGTTCATGTAGTGTCTTGGCCGTGCAGCAGTTTCACTACCGTTTGATTCTTTGAGCCTTGAAGATGCAAGAGCAGAAGGATGTGGAGACTTATCTCTTCCCCCTGACACAGCTAATCATGTTGGAAAATGACAGTCCGGACCAGGGCCGATATTCTGACAACTGCTACCCCCCACCACCACCACCACACGCCATCTTTTTTCCGCTCCAGTCTGTCTCATCTCTGTTGAAATTACATGCCGTCTTGGGCTTTTTTACTCCCCCCTGTTCCCTGACATTTGCCTGATTCACGGCTTTGCTTTGCGTTTGGATGTCGCCGTTCCTTGGCCTTTGTGGTGAAAAACACACACAAGGCTCTCTTCTATAGTGTGTTGGTTCAACTCAAAGATACAGGGTTGATGCTAGCATTAGAAAGGCAGTGGGAAATGGGCTACAAGGGAAAAATGGAGAGATATGCATTTCTATGTTGGCTTTCTTCTGCTGAGGAGAAGGGAATGTTGAGTCTGCCAATGCTTTTGTAGTATTGTAATGTTCCATATTGTCTTTTTTTTTTTTTTTAAGCTGTGTGGATTAAAAATGCACGTCTCTTCACGAATCGGAGAGTTGATGGTTCTATCTCGGCTCCAACCTGGTGTAAACTGCCATGGTGTTCTTGGGCATGACACTTCACCCACTTTGCCTGAATGCAGGGGTGATTGTTGAATCGTGATACAGTGCATTCATCAGCCATGAAACTAAATGGTATTATGTATTATGATGAACATCTGATTGGATTTAGATAGCATTAGTCTTCTGTGTAAGACAACAAATACAAAGTCAACTCAAATCTTGATCAAATCGAAAACATGATCATAGCTTAATAAAATTGTGATATTATATGTTTACCATATCGCCCTCCCCTACCTGAATGTATGAATGTATGAATGTGTCAGTGGTCGGAGAGGCTGTTGGTGCGGTATGGCTTCCACATCTGCCATTCTGTCAGTATGCCCCAGGGCAGCTGTGGCTATATACTAAAAATGTGTAACTGGAATAAAAGAAAAGTTGACTTAGTTGGACAATGTTTTTTGGGAGCTGATGTTTTCTCTCTGCTGTTAGTCACATCCAGAGAATGCTCAGGGTATGGTTTGATGAGGAAATAAGTCAAGGTAATAGATTAGGCAAGGGAACTTATTAGGGCCCCTAAGTAGTGGTACTTTGGAGACACTAGACGCCATATGGAAAATGGGTATTTTGTAACATTTGAAGGAATACATGAAGTGTATTTTATTCTTAGGTTATGTTCTGACCAGATTTAGGGCATTACTCTCAAAATCAAACTAATACAACAAAACAATATTGTACCTGTTTTAAAAAAGTATTGCAGTCCCTTACATATTGCCAAAGAATCTGTGTGTAAAAGGCTGTTGTAAAGTAAAGTCATCAAGATAGCCACAACAAAGAGCTTTCAAAATAATAATAATACAAAAG
>JAVQKC010113759.1:0-10370 GCA_036025475.1 Philypnodon macrostomus
GTATAGCAGCAGATAGTTAGGCCAAAAGAAGTTAAAACTATGTGAACAATCCAAACCAGACAGAGTGGCTAATTGGACTGTGTTAAACAATACATTCTCTTAGCATTTGGCTAGTTGGACTGTGTTAAACAATACATTCTCTTAGCATTTGGCTAGTTGGACTGTTTTAAACAATACATTCTATTAGCATTTGGCTAATTGGACTGTTTTAAACAATACATTCTATTAGCATTTGGCTAGTTGGACTGTGTTAAACATATTGGTTGTTTTCAGGTTCTAGAATGTGATGATGTCATACCCTCAGACTGGGGCAGGGGCCAGAATTCTGTATTTATTATATGGGATTTACATATGAAATATCCCTGCAAAAAATCCACAAATATTGAACCTGATCATTTTTATCAGTGACGATGTCCATTACCCCATTACCTCATTTTCCTGCCCCCTATCTCCCATTAAAATGTATAGGGCTATAGAATGTTGTCACCTGCACCCCAGCAATCATGGACCAAAAACAAAGCCGATTGAGTTTTTGCCCGTATTTGTTGTGTAATAATATCACAGATTCCTTCATTCAGTCTGGGTAAATTCCTTGTGTAGTGGGTAACTGGTGCAGACACCGAGGGGGTTTCCAGTTGGTTTTGTGCACACTGCAGCATGCGTGATAAGCTCTGATTGGTTAGCATGATGTGTTTATAGTTACAGTGAGATGACAGGAACAGTGCCCACTCCTGAACCAGCTGTTTGTGTTTGGAGACTGGTTTGTTTACAGGTGTTGCCTAGGCAACCCTACATGGGACAGGGGAATGTGGGAACATGTTTAAAGCGGGGCAGTCCTATCCGTGATGGTGACGTTTACAGGCCACAGCTGATTTATTTGAGAGTGGACGGTAAATTGCACGAAGGTCGTTTAGTGAATCATTCATTCGGGGGCATATTTGCTTTTATAGCACAGGAAAAGTGCACAAGTAAAGATATAGTCATAGTTTTGAAATGTTAAAGGTGTTCTATAAGGTAGAGCAGAGCGTCTGTAGTCTGTAGAGGTTAGCTAATCTGCAGCAACTGTGGTGTCAATTTAGAACGAAATGTTTATTCTAGCATGTGTTTAGTTTCATTCATGCATGATGAGTAATCTTGTATGCTGAGGCATCGACCTTCTCAGGAGCTGAAAGCGTTTGTGTTTGCCTCTCTACTTAGGTGAGAAAACATCATCCTGCTCTTTATATTTCTTGCATTGGTTGTAGTATTGAAGATGATGGCCAACAGAGGGAGATATGGTCTTAAAGAGACACGCATCTAAAAAATGTATTCATCATTTGTCCCCCTTTAATGTGGGTGTAAATGGATGTTTTTGTGTTTGTATGTCTGAATGTTAGCCCTGTGACTTACTAGTAATATTTTTTTTGAATGTGCTCCACTAATGTATTATATAAGAGATGAAAAAAAGTCTGAATTTGATAAACAAATTCTCACCATATGTACAGAGGGCGTCGTCTGCTGAGCTGAGCGAGCTGGGGAACAGTGCCCTCTCCAGACAGCCGTTGACAGAGTCCACCATGTGGAGCTGTGGTAGTGAGATGGCGTTCTTGATGATGGGCGACAGGTCTGGAGGTGGAGACGACACGTCACGTGACCCTCCTCTTGGTCGTGGTCCAGAGTTCTTTCTCACATGTTTGAATTTACGAGTGAAAAATCCCGTCCTTGAAGTGTTGGAGTCCGGACTTCCAGGCTCCTTCACCCCTCCGTAATTACTCAGGAAAGACGTGTCCCCAAAAACATCACCTCCACGGCCAACGTGCATGGTGTGGCGGAAGTCTCCCATGGGTGGGCCTATCATGTCCACAGAAAGGTCACTTTTGAAACGCCTTTTAGCCTGGGAGACTGACACAAGGCCCTTAATCCCAGGCAGTTTACCCAGGCTCATGGTGAGAGAACACTCAAGTACTCCTTTAGTTTGGATGAGACGGTGAAATTCGCTTACACAACAGCAAATCCCAATCCCAGTTCAGTCCAAGGAACCTAAAAAATATAAACATGATAACATAATGATGATTAAAAACACATGATATAGCCTATACTGTATAGGTGGACAATATAGTATGCCACAATTTGTTATTTTGATTTTTGTTAACACAATAACGTACGTCTGATCCTTACATCTGAAACAGTAATTATCAATAATTATCAATCAAAAAATGATGTTCTTGATGTGAACACTATTTGGATTCCAGCATCTGGATTTTTTTTTTACTTTAACCAGACAGGAACAAAGATTCTACCTCCAACCACAAGGGGTCAGCAAAAAGGCTTTATGCCTCATAGGATCTCCAGTTTAAGTTGAGGTTTGAGTGCTTTATCATTCCGAGATAGAGTCAGTGTCTTGAGGATGTCTTACAGTATTTGTTCACAAAGTTACAAGTGATCTGTGAAAGTCTGTCCTGGATGTTATAAAGTAATATGAAGAAAAGTCCAAAAGTGTGTTCACTTTTTTGTGCACTGCAGCCGTCAGTCTCCACAGCATAACAAAAGGAATTTCCGGTTCATTTTGGTCACCACTGTTTATGTGACTGACTGGGAGGTTCATTTAGCCCTTGGAGGATGACACCCATAACTGTAAATAGATTTGAGATCTGGATCCAGCAACTCAGCTGCTCTGTGAGACAAGAGGCTATAAAACATCTATAATGTTTACTTCGGTGTGTTTTTGCAGGCTACAATTTGCACCTCTACTTTTCCACAACCTGTGAGCAGCTATGGTAGCCCAGCAGGGACATTTCAAAACAATATAATCTTACCTTGGGTTTAAAAGAGAGGGGAAAATATGTCTTATTGCCTTATTTTATGTGTCACTTTTAGTTTTTCATGAATATCTTTCTATTTAATACAGCATTTATTTAGCTCCACCTTTTTTTTAACCAACCATAGCATTTGGGCCATAACAGCATCATATTGTGATTTGGTTTTTCCTTTTGCTAATGGAAATCAAACTGACATAAGCCATATGTTGTAACAGCCTATTAATGCATTGCAAAATGATTATACATTTAAAGGATTCTGTACTCTTCCCCGATACAACTAGCAAAATTATTTCAGCCCACAAAGAAGCAAGTAGGTAGTCATTAGTATTTGTGCATTTTTATTGTGATATAGAAGGGCTTGGCTCAATGGATAAACAAATTCAAGGTCAGGTTTGGTTGCTATCACTGCGAGACATGTTTAATGCCTTGGCGGAGGTCTCACTTCATTGTCAATATAGCTGACACAAGTACGTCAACGAGTTTATAAACGGAGAAATAAACTATAGTATGCTTTTTGAGATTTACTGATACTGAATTAATAGTACCAATAACCTAAACGCCTGATGCAAATGCAAATCACCATTTAACTCATTACGTATTGAAAGGAAGAAGACATTTCTATCATGTATATGTTGTTTACCTGTATAAGCAGATCTTTCATCCAGTCTTGCATTAGTGTAGACTCTAAACCGGTTTCCCCACTGGCCCACGAGATACCCCTTCACCTGGCTTTTTGGTCTCTTAGCACTCCACAAGTATTCACACCAGTGAGATCTACTGAAGCAGAAGAACGGGATAGCTTACTCGAAAAGGCCAACGGAGTAAAAACGGCATAATCCAGCAAGTGTTGTGACTGCAAGGTGCTGGAAGGTATGGCTCCTCATGGATTGGCCATGCACGGGATTAGCTGATAATCTCTTGTGTCTTCTCTCCTTCCTATTGAACTCCTACACTTGCTTTCTGCCTTCCTCAATCCACTTAGGGCCTGAGGCAGTGTAAAGATAGGGGGCTTCGCCGTCTAGCTAGCAGTTCAGGCGAGGCCAACTGAAAGAAGAAAGAGTGGAAAAGAGGAGTGTTGAGGTGGTGGTTGGAATTCAATTAATCAGTCGTTTAGGATTGAGTCAACAGCTTTAATAAAATGGAATGAACAAATTGAAAATGTCAAAGTTGGATATGTCATTTAATGTAATATTCATTTCTTTATGTGAAGTTGTCAAGGTCATGTCCTGTACCTCCTAACACATCATGTTACCCATATAAAATGATTACATGCAAAAATATAAAAAATGACACTGTATATTACCAAATATTTTGAGATGTTATACAGTTTGCTCTATTTTAGGCATATTTTTCATTACAAAATCTTGATTCCGCAAATTCTGGAAAAATATGGACCACATCGACTTTATTTGCCTGGCCCAGTAAATAGTCAGCATAGTCATAAATTACATTCAATGAAATTAAATAACCCCTCTAAAACTTTTTATAAGATTAAGATTCTTCTTGGGCAAAAGTTAATCTTCCAACACGTGACCTCCTCCTCAGACCAGATCGGGACTGGATTAATGTCAGATTGCCACGCCAACCAGACCAAGGTGATGGTGCCACTCTTACATGGCACAGATTAACTTTCCAAAATCCCCTGTCCTAGTCTTTCAGCAGCATCAGAACAAACAGGAGAGATCAATATAGAAACTAGAAAGCACTCGAAGAGCGCAGACCTCCACCAAGGCAGCTCATTTCCCCTATATACTCTTACTATATACAAAAAGTAAATTTATTAATCTTTCATTCCCTATATTTTTGCTGTTAGGGGTGCAGATGACTGGAACCTACGTATATCTCAGCTACTATGGGCCTTTGCCGGGGTACACTGTGGGCAATTTAGCTATCATTGCTGTGTCAGGCATGTACCACAGAGACATTTTGGTCCAAAGAAGGGCACATTTTGGTTAAGAAAAGTTGCATTGAGGGCCTATTATACACACACAGACAGATGGCTGTGGTCCAGTGGGTCAGAGGTTTCTTCTTCCTCCGGACTGGGGCTGTAAAACCTTCACGCAGTGGTTGTGGTTCAGATCGCCCTGACCAGTGCACTCCAAAATACCCGAGACAGATGCAACGTGGCAGGAGTGCATATACCATAGTAATGTTTTCCTATGTTTGCTTGTAGACAGCAAATGGCTCCAATAAAGGGACAAACCTCAGAATTTGGACATTTGCATCTTCATAGTTAACTAAAAAGATACTTAAAAATGAAATTGGTTTTGTTGTTTTTTTTAAACAATATTAATTCATTGGCCACATTTCTACAATAGACTGGCCACATTTTCACCATCAGAAAGCACCATACCATCCCACTTTAGGGATTTTTAACAAGTGATGCCATGTCAACACTATTGCATGTTGATAATACCAATTTGTGTGTCAGCCCTGCAACTTGCTGGGCATTACCCTGTCTGAGGCCGAATGAATGAAAATAATATTTTACTTTCAATCAAGATTTTTCAATATTGGAGACAGTCTCCCGGAACAGGAACAAATTTACTCTTTTTATGATGCCTCAAATTGATTTCACTTACAGCACACAGTCTCTGCAGCAGACAGAAGAAGCAAATCCTTACTAATGTGCAACACTGGATACTTTTTTTCACCAGAGGAGGTAGAGTAGCCAATAATTTTACTCAAGTAAGAGTACCGTTACTTCAAAATAATGTTACTCAAGTAAAAGTAAAGTACTCGTTCACATTATTACTGGAGTAAGAGTAGAAAAGCACTGGTAAAAAAAACTACTCAAGTCCTGAGTAACTGTTTGAGCGTAATGTCAGATTATTTGTTTAATTTTGTTGTAATCTGGCAAAAAATAAAAAGATAATAAACATATTTTGATATTTTCAAAAGACAAAACATAAATATATATTTTTTTTTAATTAAGACACAAGGAACAGAATCACATTTTTCACATAAAGCTGTTCTTACATGACACACAGTAAAAGTACTCTTACTCTTTTTTAGATTTCCAAGATTTTACTCAAGTAAGAGTACAGTTACTTCAAAATATTATTACTCAAGTAAAAGTAAAACGTATTGTGCAGTAAATCTACTCTATGGAGTACAAAGTATTTAAAAAGATACTCGAGTAAATGTAACTGAGTAGCTGTAACTGAGTACTACCCACCTCTGGTCCTTACTACAAACACACAATTAGAATCGTATACAGTGTATTTGCACACATTATATGTAGCTTTTTTGGTAATACATAATCATATTCTAGAACCTGCAACCCACCGATTCACAATTTGAAACAGACAATAGAAGCAACAGAAGATAGGACTAAAATGCCATTTTAAACATTGGACATTGTAACCATGACTTCTTAAGTAATGCGGTGCTGTTAATTGTATTACAAATGAACACTTTCATTAATTTTTTACTTTGAAAGAGTCTAAAACATCCCTCCCTCACTTACTGGGGTGTGTTAATATTTAAGCCACATTACCAACGCTAGCTCCATGACAAATTGCCTCAGACAAAGAAGCCAGTCAGGTCAACTGATGATCATGAGCTTGTTCCAAAACCAGAAGTGTACTGTGGTTTAGGAGCCAGTATGTTCTGAGTGGTAAAAACAATATCAGCCATACATTTAGTTTAGATTTCAGAAAAGGACTGGGTGTTTCAATCTCACATGATTCAGCTCATTGCTAGTCTTTGTTGGAGGATCTAATCTCTTTGTTTATTTACAATTCACACCAAATTCTTACATACAGTCAAAATATGGGGGAGGGTAAAACATTTAGCAGATAGAGATATTATGAATAGGCCTATTATTGTTGGTTCTTTTCATTTTAACTGATTTCTTTCAATGCAGCACAGCACACCAGCACTATCTATCCCAATATATATTATTTTTCAGATTATCTTACATTCTCTTACTGTGTGTTGTGTCTAAGCTTTTATCTACTTTCTGTTCTGTGCTTAACCAATTTAATTTTATTATGTTTTAATTTAGCACTTTGGTCAGCCTTGTGTTCTTGTAAAGTGCTATAGAGGGTCTTCCTCTAGGTCTATTATCATTTCTACCCCTCTTCTGTACCTGCCCAAACTTTCCAACACCATATCATCACTGTTTTTTTTTTATTTATTTATTTATTTATTTTATTTATCTCAAAACACACATAATAATAAACAAGAACAAAAATAATATTGCAAAAGTCAATCATTTCTTGTTTGAGAAGGAGTAGCAAGAAGCCCAAGGCCTATTATGGTTCTACTCCTCATTTACAATATCTGATTAACACAGTAATATTGCAACTGTTATTCAGATTATTATATGATCCTAATTTGGACATTTTTGATGTAAAGCTGTAATCCAGATTATTATCATGGCGGCCAATTTGTGACTTTTTGGCTTTGTCGTATTAACCAATAGCGTTATAGGGTCAGCTGATGTGAGGATCTCTGAGACGGTTGAAAAAGTCCCTCCCGCTAACTCACACTGTGCCACATAGACGCTGTGAAACGTCTTAGGAAACAGGCATGTTGTCTTTTGGGATTATCTACAAGCAGCGGGGAAGGGATAAGTGAAATATGGGGATGGAAAGAATAACAGAACAGAGAAGTGGAAGAAGCAGTGGAGAAACTGGAGAAAGATGTTGAACAAATGGAAACAGACAGATAAGACAACGCATGTCACGGGCAATAGTACTTAAGGTTTGATGTTAAAGGGGTCTGCATGCGAAAACCTCCTCTGGCAAGTGTATGTGGACATGGAAAAGACGTTATACATGGATAAATTGAACATAAAACAGGCAAAACTAATAAAAGGTGTGTTTAGAATACATTTAAATCAGCCCTGGACAATGTGGAGAATCGTCAAAGTGCCACTCTTTTTGGGAGTCCTATCAAGCGTATATAGTGGGACTTTAAAGGAAGAGTGTCTAATCTTGTGCACAGTTTTTTGTTCAGGATCATGGTGAAAATGTGTGTGACTGAATCATCCTAGTCTAAATATGAAATGGAATGACAAGCAAACAATGCCAAACAAATGCCTCACCGTGACAGTTTAGTATTGCAAGAACTGTGCATTTCACTCCCTCTGACAGACTGTTTTACCTGCCATTGTTTTTATTCCACACGGGCCATCTGCTGCAGAACACACATCAAATTCTCCGAAACAGCCTGGGACATCATCATGAGCCACATTTATATAATAGACCGTAGTTTAAGTGCACTCAGACCCAGAGGAGTGTGCTCACATTTAAGGCACACCCTCAAACTCCCTGGCGTGCATATACACATCTGTCTGTCTTTTGCAAAGTGCTTTGTTTCTGTGACAAATTGCAGGTTCATTTGATTGACAGGATTCCCCGGGGTAAGCCCTACTTGGCAGAGTATGCTACACACTCCATTGTAATGAATGCACACAAGGAAGGAACAGGGTGAACTCATGTTAGGCCTGACTCTATCTGTACAAATTGCACAGGGAGGAGTAGGTCTATGTGTACCGGGGGAAAACAGAATCTTAATTTGAAAGGACCAACCAATTCCACAAACTCCTGATCCATTACATATTTAACATTCTTGCATTCCTTATATACAGTATTTTGTTGAACCAATGATGGATCAAGGCAAGATCACCAAGTCTGTGTGGATCATAAAACTGTACCTATATTACCTATATTCTTTTCTATTGGAATGGAAGTTGTAAGGCATTGTAAACTATACAAAATATATACATTAGATGCTGGGTGATACAAGGCCAGCATAGACCATACATTTTATTTTTTAATGTGTGTCTCAGATTGTCTTTGGTGTAGCTAATCATGACCATTTTACAACTTCTTCCTTAATGTGCTGCATTTGCAGAAACATCAGAGTAAAAGCGCTCTGGTCTATTTTTATGAGAAGAGTCTATTTTTGTTGAGATGCATAGAGCAGTTGAGATGGGCAGGAAGTCTGACAGTAATGGCAATCGATTGTCTAAATAAAGCTTCGGGTTTAGACTTGCTAACACGTATCAACACAACATCAACAGTTAGTGTTTATTTCACATATAATAAAAGATGTATTAGGTTGGACTTTCGCCTAATTCACGCTTGACTGCAGTATGGATACGAAACGCAGGAGCTCTCCCGGAAAAACCATTGAAGTCTGTGCTCATTCACACCAGCTCCAGTGCTGGACGTGTGTCCGGATCCAAAGATTCTGACCAAACAGGAAAGAAGTCCAAATTTTCCAAATGCCACATTCGACTTCACATACACAGCTCCGCGACCACATGCACGAGAGAGTCATCTATGCAAGTTCCTAGCCATTTTAAAGGTGAACCCCACTTAGGCTTATTCACCTTTAACCCCCCCGGCTTACTTCCAAGACAATGAATGATTGATTGGTGTGTTTTTGCATGTCATAGACTGGGTTATTATCACTATTCATATAACTGAAATCTTGCAATCCTGACTACATTGTAATGAAAAGTCATGAAAAAACAACCAGTGAAATTGGAAATGAAAGCTATAAACTCACATGAGGTCATGCCAATTAAGCTCCCCTGCTTCCAATGTGATTTTTATTGCTTGTGAAAAATATATACGATGAGTGGGTTAGAGGGATTGAGCAGGGAGATATTGGGTGGGTGGCAGTGATAGACAGATATGGG
Source organism: Philypnodon macrostomus (assembly GCA_036025475.1). NCBI lineage: Eukaryota > Metazoa > Chordata > Actinopteri > Gobiiformes > Eleotridae > Philypnodon > Philypnodon macrostomus. The sequence continues at coordinate 9,457 of JAVQKC010113759.1, forward strand.
GTAAAGACATGAGAGCATAGATACCAGCTCAAACAGATGAAACTGTGTGCTCTGATGGTGGGAGATGGAGTCAGACAAGGGTAATGCTGACAGATTCAGACGGCTATCAATGGGATATCAGCATATGCTATTATTATCTGTTAATACTGAGATTCAAATGGGGTTGTTTTATCTATATGCTGCTGCCAGATGCAATTTGATAGGGAGGCTTCAATTTTATAATTGGTTTTAGGTTTGAATATAATTTTTTTGGCCATCTGCACTTAAATTCACAAAGCAGCACTACCTGGTTTTGTGAAACAGTGCAAAAAAAAACAAAAAACAAGAGAGAATAATGGAATAACAATTAGCGGTCTTTTAATTCTCTAAAATTAAAAAATTAAAATGGCTGTGAATAAGCTGTGAATTTTGAAATAAAACATCAGCCATTATTCCGTTCAGATTCTTGATTTGGATAATGAATGTGGCCCATAGAGGGTCTCAAACTCTTTTTTTAACAGATGGTATCTATTATGCTGTACTATTGACTGAATAATTATTTTTGAATATATTATTTTCCAGCTTTTTGCTGAGTGCCAGCTTTAATTCAAGTATATACCATGCAAACGCCGTCATTTCATCAGGACACATGCGGTACAGGAGAGGCACATCCATGTCCAGCTGCAAACCAATGTATGTTATTCTCAGTGAAGGTTCTTGATAAGGTTAAATGGCTGTTTGGTGTCTCAGTGAAGGTTCTTGGTAAGGTTAAAGGGCTGTTTGGGGTCTCAGTGAACGTTCTTGGTTAGGTTAAAGGGTTGTTTGGTGTCTCAGTGAAGGTTCTTGTTGTAAGGTTAAAGGCCTGTTTGGTGTCTCAGTGAAGTTTCTTGATAAGGTTAAAGGGCTGTTTGGTGTCTCAGTGAAGGCTATTGTTG
>JAVQKC010113766.1:0-14363 GCA_036025475.1 Philypnodon macrostomus
GGAGACAGTCTGAGGGTTATTGTTCATAAGTCCGACAGCAGAGGGGAAGAAACTGTTCTCATGGCGAGAGGTTCTGGACTGGATGGACCATAGCCCACTGCCTGAGGGGCTGTGGGTAAGGGTCGGCTGTGAGGTGTACAGGTCCTGGAGAGATGGAAGGCTGCAGCCAATCACCATCTCAGCAGAGAGCACAATACGCTATAGTCTCTGTTTGTCCCTGGTGGTGGCTCCAGTGTACCACACAGTGATGGAGGAGGTGAGGATGGACTCAATGATGGCAGTGTAGAACTGCACCATTGTCCTTGCTGGCAGGTTGAATTTCTTCAGTCTTGGAAAAGGTCTGGGAGGATGGTATTGAAGTCCACAAACAGGATCCTGGTGTAGATTCCCAGGTCTGTTGGCAAAATGCAGGGGGTCCAGGAGGGTCCATGAAGGTCTTGAGGTGGGACAGAACCAGACACCACATATGACCACAGATGTCAGTGCTACAGGTCCACAGGATCCACTCCCATGACGGACAGGCTATAGATGTGTCCAGGACTGATGGATGAGGTCCTTGTGCTGAGAGAGCTCAATATGTGTGCATGGATGCAGCAGGTTTAGGGGACATCCAAGTTAATGAGGCGATAGAGCAGAGGGGGGATCCAGATGAATGAGGAGATGTAGCAGGTTTGGTTGGGGGTGGGGGGATCCAGATGAGAACACGAACACAGAGGCGGCCAGCCATCCACTGGGACATTGAAGAGTAAACCAGGCGTCTGAAGCTGGGAGGTTCGCGAGGTGTCTAGGAGAGGTCCTCCATCATATCCAGCCGATGTCATCACCGAGACATCTCAGAGTGGCTGGAGAGACACCGCTTTGCGAGCATTAAGGCTCTGCTTTCCCACCTCACACGATGAGTAGTTTCCTTAACACTTAGATGAAGAATTGTGTCCTGGTTATCATTGATTTGCAAATAGAGTCAAATAGGTTTTTACTAATGTACAAATATTCTTCAATATACAATGAAGCAATACATGCTTATATATGGCAAGTCATATTTGAATGAATATAAGAGCATCAGTAGTGTCAGTGCAGGTTTCCGTTCTCCTCACACAACCTGTCTCCACAGAAAACCCTCATGCCACGCCAACCCTTTCACTAACTGTTAAGATGTTAAACAGCCTCCTGTTCACTCACTTTGATCCTTTGACAACATGGTCATGCCTAAAAAAATGCAAAGAGGTGCACTTGAGGTGCAGAATACACCACAGCAGATGGATTTAATATAGAGTGTGAGTGATAGATGTGTTTTTTTCTCTCGGTGCATTTTTCAAATGAATCTGTTAAAGATAAAATGGTTCCAAGGGCTTATTCTGCCGCTGCTGTTTCCCTTGGCTATATTAGGATTGCAGGTTTTGACTTCAAGCTAAATACATGGAGTTTGTTTGCCCTTTAGGCAGATTTAGATGAAAACCTAAAGCTAACACCCTATATCGCACACTGAGTTTCAAACATTATATGCCGGCTGGATCTCAGACAAGGATTTGTAAAGTAAATACCTTGAGCCTGCCATGTCTCTTGCTCACACACACAAAGAAACTGGCTGATAATGATGACATAGCTTGTCAAAATCTGACACCTTTAACCTCGGATATCATCGTTATTGCTCCCCGGTGTTAGTGCAGCTATAGATACAGTTGCCATCATGAGCTGAGAAGCGTCCGGAAGCGGGGGATAAATCCGCTGTATCTCCTCTATCTCTGACAAGGTTTGTGTGTGTGTGTGTGTGAGTGTGTGTGTGCGTGCGCATAGAAAAACAGCTCACAATGAAGCTCCCCATTCTCTCTCCAGAAAACAGATAATAGATTAATTTATTTCCACTAATAAAACCCAAATCATCATATAAATTGCACTAAATGGTTAGATGGTACGATTTAATATATAAAAAAATAGAATCTTATTAATTTGATGTGACAGGGCAAATTCAAAATCCTTCAGACGACTGAGCTAATGTTGTTTTTTGTAATGTATCTTCTTTTGTTAGCAATTAAATTGGCAATTATGAGTGTTTAGGCAATCGATTCCATTGTAATATCAATTCATTTTTTTTATCTCAAACGTCAAAAGTCATATTGTGAGAGTGAGAGGCTGTTAAGGGCTTGTGTAATGCACTTGGACAACACATTGCAAGTGTTGATTTGTCTTTTGATGAGGCTTGTCCTGATACTGTACTGATAACACTCATTTGGACACACACACAAGGCCCAAGAATCCTTTCAAATTATGCACTAATAATGCACAGTTCATATTTTTACCATCCTATTTTGTACAAGATGCCAAACCTACAAGATCATGCCTTAAAGGTATTACACATGTTTGCCACAATTCAGAAACTAGCATCTGTCAATTTCAGTCTCAACAATAAAGCAGCCTTGAACATAATAAAAACTACTGCCAATCACCACTGTAGCATTATTGTAACTATTAGGACCCGATTAGCGATATTAGCATCGATGCCGATTGCTTTAAGGCCCCACAGAGTCCCAGGTTTATGAATATTTTATGTATGTCTTTATAAATATGATCTAATTAATTTGAGAATGATCCTCCCTAATACAGACTTGGTCTATTTTTGTAATATAAGATACAATGGGGATGGTAAAACTGTGGATTTGGAGACATCAAAAATAGATTGTTTACAAAGCACGGATGTTTGTCAGCTATATTTGACAAATGTTACCAATTTATTAATAACATATACTGTAATAATTTCCATAACAGCGTAACAAAAACGACAAAACTGCAATTTCAACGTCTTTCTTGGAGGTTCTGTGACAACACTCATATAGGTCACATTACAAAAGCAATGCTCCATAAGATTTTCTGCTTTTTACCGCATGGTGGTATTCAGCACATTTTCACAGGTAGCATGCACAGTTGGAGCAGAAACAAGACTCGCAAATATCAAACTGTGAACGAATGATATATTTAGGCCATGAAAGCGACTTAAAATATAATGCAATTTTATATCAGTGTCAAGACAGACATTTTTCTTTTCATACTTGACATCTTTGACGGAGAGAACTGCATTCAAAGCACGACTGAGGTAATAAAGAAGGTGAACAAACAGGGAGGAAAGGGGGGAAAAGAGGTCAGATGAAAGCTTTGTGAAGCTGTGAGTCCCCCTTAGGTAGGACGTTTCTTCCCACAGATGACAAGATGAAAACACATGCTTGTTAGGTGAAAAAAATTAAACAGAGGGAGGAAGATGAAAAGAGTGATAAATATCAGAGAGATGAAAAAAATCCAAACTCAGAATAGGAAAAGCAGGTTATGAACTGATCTACCTTCATCCCTGTTGTTTTTATATGCCACTTCTCACAGAGCTTTATTAATATAAAGTGCAAAGCTGCGCCGGCGCATATAGAAGCTGCCACTCAATGCTGCACCCAATAACTCTGCTATAGAACTGGGACATTATTCCTGGGCACAAGTAGCTATTCATATTAAAAACAAACAAGGATATGAGAGAAAGAGCACATATTAAAAGTCAGGCTTGTCCAATGACTGTATGTTCTGCAGTCCTATGGCCAAGCACAGCTACTGGAAGCACAAAACAGTACATTTAGTTCTGATTGTGGGTTCTGATTATAGTTGGCAGTCCCCCCCTCCCTGCTTTCTGTACTCAGAATATCTAATTTTAAACATGTTTGAAACTTCAGCATGACAACTGAGCTCCTATCATACTGGGCAACAGAAATCTCTCCTCCTTTGGGTGAATCATCTGCCTCTATCCCTCCCCCATCTGCTTCTTTCACACCAGTTCTCTCACAATATCTAAAAATGTTCTCAAGTTTTTTGTTTGCCTGGCAGAGATTACCTCCATCCTTCGATCTCCTATAATTATTCATTTACATTTTAAATTACCTCTACATCAAAAGTCCCTCGCTGGTGCCACCCTCTATATACCCACGCGAAAAGTACATTGACAAATATTTGAATCTACAATATTTTTTGGCTGTCATGATGTTGTGATTTCCGGAATAGGCTTTGCACTCTAGAGGCAGGAACTTTATTTACTAACAGTATGGAAAACGAGTAGAAAACACATTGTGACGCCATTAAAACCTAAAGATGTTAGTTAAACTAGGAGTCAAGTGGTCCAGAACTGGATGTCTCCTTGTTGGATCAGAAGTATGGGAGCAGTGGAAATCAAAACGTCTTGTGCTGTTAACACTGTAACGTTGTGGCTTTTCCCTAAAAATACATAATCTTATGAAGAAAGTCAAGGACAGTCCAGATGGAAGCTCACTAGTCTTCTCATTTTATGTCGGGTGTGATGTGTGTGTTGTCTGCAGTCCGTCACCCAATCTGCCAGCATAGGCACTGCTCAGCTTCATCTCGGCTAAGAACTTGCTCAGAGCTCCTCTAATTGGCATGAACGTCAGTGCCATCCTTGTGCACCGTTCGCTCAGGGTGTGCGAACTAGTCAAGCATGATCCATATGCCTTGTGTCGGCAATCAATCCTATGTGAATTTTCTCAAATAGTCATGTTGGTGCAATTAGTCCCGCTGGGGCAATCTTAAGGGTACCTATAGGAAGATTTAAACCTGTTCTATCTAAGTTCTATTTCTTTATTTTTTTTCCGATTTCCTGCATATCTTGGTTTCGCAGGCCTCTGCCTTGCACTGCTCCACCGCATCCTCCTTTCCTTTTTAGCTCCGTCCCATCTTCAATCAGTCATTCTTCTTCCCCCACACACCTTTCGTCTTTTTTTCCTTGATGTGAGCAATCCCTTAATCCGCTTCATCTCATATGCATTGGGGTTTCTCTCTTTCTTCAACCATTTTAGCCATGCACATCTCTCCATCCGCTTTCCTGTCAATCCAATGAAACCTGGCACACTTCCCTTTTCCACCAAAACACAGCTAACTTCCCCTGCAGTTTAAGATCATCACTTTTGGACCACTTTTAAAGATATCCCTCTCTTTTATGACCTTTTTGTTCCCTCCTCAGCTGTCATCATCTTGGGTTCCTACTCTGTCTGTCAAACATAATCTTCCCCCTTAATCAAAATTCCTCCTCAGCTAATCCCGCATGTGCCTCTCTGCTACAGCATTGTGTTTACCTTCTTCAAAACGGAATCAACCCTTTAATAATGTTTTTATTGGGTAGCAGAACCGTGGGCGTCGCACTGTCTACAAGCTAATATTTGCTTAATTACACCGGAACACACGTTGACATTTAATGAAATTTGAAACATAATAAATAAATCATTTTTAGGTGAGCTGTAGATTAAAATAATATTCCCAATTTAACTGATTATATAGCGTAAAGCCTCTCTTCTCCTGTTTGGCGAGACAGTGTGGTGAGCTGTCTATTAAATACCACTTAATTATATGATAAGACCAGCAAAGTGAGCGCGTACACAGAAGCTGATTGAGACAGTTATGATGCACACACATGTATTACTATGCGCGCATTGATGTAGCCTTGCACGCCGGCAAACACATTAATCATCATACATGCTTCAACACGGACAGCTTAGCAAAGTCCCTCCGGAATCACTTTCTAAAGAGGGGCCCTCTGTGTCACATTAAAAGGAATTACAATTAATAATGTTATTATAGAGGGATGACACACAGAAAGCCAATGGCCGACATTAAACAAAACCAATGAAACTGTTTATATGAATATAATTAACAATTTAAAATCCCAACTGAGGGTTTTGATTAGATATGTACAACAGCATTTAGCATTAACAAGTATATTATTACATACTGTACGAGAACTGTTTGAAAAGTTTTGATGCGTGTCAAGTACAGGGTACGGGGGTGACATTTCACTAAGAAATGTGAAATTACAAATTAGAAACGTGCAAAGAATAACAACAAAGATATAATTGTTTTGAAGTAATTATGGCTTGAGATCAAATGAATTATCTTGATACAAATGTTGCTACTTTACATTTAAATTTCTTCTAAATCCTCTTTAATAGTTTCAGTTAGTGTAGACAGGCTCTCACGAAGTAGATGTCATGCTACGCCAAACAGTACTCTCCATCAGTAAAGTGGTTAATGATCATATTATCATACTATGTGGCAGTACGCCTGTACATGCATTCGCTCGCCAATTGTGTTGGGCTTGGAAAGTATAAAAAGGGGATGTTTCACCTGTTTCCAACCCCTTCACCTCTGACATCACCCACCGTGATGGAGAGCAGCACTATGGGTGTGCGCCCTGTTTGGAGCCGTGAACGTTGAAAGTGCGAATGACTGAGTAATCCTAGAATTTAAGCAGAGATTGATGACTTTTATTTTTGGAGCTTATTTGTGCAATTACAAATAAATACTGTCAATTTGAATAATTATGCCTTAAGTTCAACAAACCTGTGTGATCTATAATGTGGGGTAAATGATTTGATTCTCCCCATGAAATTCCTGGGGTGGGGTTTCTATGTTTGGGTTATGGTTATACAAAAAAAGAAAAAAAAGGAATTGATAAACTTAATTCAACCATCTATAACCTTTTAAATGTATATGTCAAGGTTATTAAGTAAAAAAGTGTCTGACGCATGAAATGACCATAAATGTTCAGCTTCAGTGATCATTTGTATTTAAACAGTCCTCTTTATCATGCTGCTCACACGTTGACATTTAGAGACCAAGAGACCAACAACTGATCAGCAGTACCTGGCTTTAGTGAGGCTTCAGACGGGATGTTCTCAGAGGAAAGTTGCCCAAGAGCTTTGAGTGTCACAGAGTATCATCAGCAGGTTACAACTGAGCCAGAGAGAGTAAGTGGACGTCTGTTGGATGACCTCTTCATTGGGAACATTGCCCTGTTAAATCGGATGATGAACTGTTTACATCAACATGGTCTGTGTGCTAAATGACCTGCAAGGATACCTGACCACACTCCCAGACACAGGTGTCTGGCATGAGCAGGGAGCATTTACCCTGGTTGTGAAATTAGGCCCAAGCACTATTTAATCTGCACTCTGTTAAATGTTAACTTGCAGCAGGGTTGAAGATGGGTTAGTGGTCCAAGCCCAGAGAGCAGCAGCTTCTGGTTTTGGCATGTCTCATTCTGTCGGTTGAGTTACAATCTGGACTTTTTCATGTTTTGACCTGCTTTGAAATCACTTACCTTGTTTCTCATTTCAGATTTACTTCCTGCCCTTCTGTGTTTCCCCCTTGTGTGATTACCTGCTCCTCCCCTAATGTGTTCCACCTGTGTCTCATTGTCTTCCCCACCTCCTACTATTTAGTCTTTGTTCTCCCCTCTTCATTTACCAGATTGTCTTTGTCGCAGTGCAAGTCATTCAGGCATTTTTGCACTAAGCTCCTCTAGTATATTTGACCTTGCTTCTGTTTTGGATTACATCTTCTGCTTTGCCCTTTGGATACCTCAGCCTGAAATTGTTGTGTGTGTTTCCCCCTTATTAAAGACTGTTTGGAGCATTGCACTTGAGTCCTCTGTGTTTCATCCTGATGGGAGGGTGTCAGGTGGGTGGACCGAGCAGTGCAGCTGAACAGATGGCAAGTGTTGTATGGTGGGAGACTACAGTCCAGGCACATGTCAGGCACCTGTGTATTGATCTTGTAGTGGTATGAGCATTGAAGTTGCATTGAAGTGATGAGAGGTGATGGCATTGTGCACATAAGCAGTGTGGAAAGTTCTAGACCCTCCCTAATTGCCTAGATACTTCATCTTTGAAGATGTTCCGTGTTCGTTTCATGTACCATGCAGGACGAGGTTACATGACATGCTTGAGGCCTTCTCTAAAGCACCCATGTAGGTATTGCTTTGTCAGCAGATGGCTGTGCTGATGCAGTGGGAGGACTTTGGTTTCTTGATGACATCGGGCCCCGTTGAGTAGATAGAAACATCATCAGTGTATTGCATAATGAAGACAGGTGGAGGAAGCAGTTGAACCCGTGGATGACAGCCTTTCAGAAAGACCAGAGAGCAGTTTGTCATGGTTTACCATACCAAACGCTTTGGACTAGTCTATTTGCAACAGGGCAGTTCGACCAGCCAGCTTTTTGCTGTTAAAACTGGCTGACATGTGAGCATTCTGATCATGAAGAGCAGTCACTATAGATGGTCAGCTATAGTCTCTCAAGGATTTTGATTGCAGGGCAGACCAACAACATGGGGCCTACATGATTTTGAGACTCGCACTGACTGCACCTGTAGTGGGTCTGGCATCGACCACTGAGGCGAGAGTGGTCTGAGCAGACAGCACAGTCAGGCTGGCTCTGGGTCTCACAAAACCAGTGGGGTTCTATGAGTCTTTCTGGAAGTTCGGCTCTCTCAGCTGAAGGTCAATCACCATTTTTCCTATTTTTGTATCCCTCATGATATGCACTGATGACAGCCTGTATAAGGGCCTTCAGTGGCCGGTGTGAAGTGACCACTGTAGAAAATAACCCCATATTGATTTCACTGAAAACATATGCCTTATAGCCATATTTACCTTGCTTTCTATATTGCTTCAAGATGGAACTCCCCTTGAATGCGATGGTCATTTCATCCAGAGAGAGCTCCTTGTTTGGTGCATAGAACTCCGAAAAAAGGATTCTATCATAGCCTGGTTGTCCCCTCTTCACAAACTTTATATTGTCCGCAAAATGCATAAAGTTAGGATAATCTCAAACCTGGCATGATCTCCCCAAACCAGAGGTGAATGTGGGCCAAAACCTCACCCAATAGTCTTCGATTTCATTTCACTTCATGCCACCAGGTGAAATCTTGACTGCGGTTTCAGGGACGTAGCTGAGGTGGACCCTCTATTGGACACAATCGCTCCAAAAGTACCCTGGGCCAAAACAAATCAATCAGACGACCAGCCATATCAGCTTCATCGTCTGGGCTTCTACCAGGACTGACAGAGGGAACCATGGGGTAAATTGGTGCTCCTGGAAACATCAGCTGATCTTCTCCCCCTAGCTCCATCTCCCGGGCTGCCTGAGGGACAATGCTTCTTCTCTTCTCATTGAATTTTCTGCATTTCCTAACATTCAGCAGTATACATCTCACTCACATCAGGTGAATATGGGCCAGCGGATTCACGGCATTGAGCAGATTACTGTATGTATGTAAAACAACTTCCTCCAGATAAACACAGATGAGAATGAAGAGTCAGTAGTCAAAGTCTGTAGTCACCCCGAGTCTCTATCTCTTAAACCAAAAAATCAGGTCATAAATCTAGGGGTAAACATGGACTCGGCATGAATTTTTACAGTCACAATAAATCTATATCAGCTGCATTTTACCATCTCAAAAACATTGCCAGAATCAAAGGTATACTGTCTAAACCAGACTTAGAGAGACTTATCCATGCCTTTTTTCTCCAGCAGGTTAGACTACTGTAATGGTCTGCTCACTGGTCTCACTAAACAAGATGTAAGACAGCTGTAGTACATCCAGAACGCTGCGACTCGAGTCCTGACAAATGACAAAAAAGCAGGCTCCTGATTGGTTTACGCACCTCAAACAGTCGCCAAAAGTTCAGAAACTTCTCCCCTCTTGTTTTTGCCTTGTTCGCCTGCTCTGGGACCTCCAGACACACGTCAACGTGCCTCCACTTAGACGTTACATAGGAATCAGCATTAGAGTGGAAGTAGATGCAGATGGCATACCTGTTGGTGTAGAATGCGTTAAAGGTGAAGAAGCCTGCTCTTGTTTGGTTTGCCCTAGTGTCTGGTTGTCTGGGTAGAACGTGTAATTAAAATAATTGAATTCAACTAAAAGGAAAAACCAAAAACACCATCCCGACCTTGGCCCCAGAACCAATATAACGTTCAAATAAGGCTGCTGCAGGTTTGGACATTTATTAAATAAATATATCAAAAGTTAGAGGCAAATGGTTATCAATGAAATACCTTTAAAGTGCATTAGTTTCAAGTTAACCAGTAGTTGCACAACTAAAAATAAACTAACACAATTAAAACAAGTAAACAGGAAACAATGTTACTATACAAAACAAAATAAAGCCCTGGAAATGATCTAGAAAAAAGTTATTGCAAAACCATGCAAAGCAACAAACCAGCAAATTAACATGCAAAGGTAACTTAACATTAATGCAAAACAAATAAACAATAAAGAAAATAAAGAAAAATAATAGTTTTGGCAACAGAACTACTTAATTGAAGCGGAGAGGAAAAGCCGCACATCAGCCACGACTCAGAGACAGCCCAGGATCTGGGAGACTCCAAACGTGCCCGAGTTTCCAATTCACTTGGAGAACAATGTGGTTCAAACAATAGGGCTGCTGGCAGCCCATGGCACATCACCACCACAGAAACCCACTCAAGATCGTGCATGATGCGCATGGACCACCCACTATGTTTTATAGGCTCTGTCAGGTGCCACCCACCAATCACCAGACAGGTGTGCACACACCGGCATACAACACATGGTGCTATCAGTAACAGCCTGCTTCTCTCTGAAGCTAAGGACACTATTGGTCGCTACGTTTAGGCCAGCTCTCCAGACTTTATTTTGTATCATCTTTCTCCTGGACTTTCTCCTGTTGCTTGTCATATTATCACATCTATGTCTCCTCTGTCTCCTGTTTGGGTCCTGTCTGTTGTTTTGTTTTGGCACTCTGTGTTTCACCTGATGCCTGCCCACCTATTTCACACTCACTTTGCTTTACTTTACTTTCTCATTGCTGAACTGCTGCTATGCAGACCAATCTCTGTGCCAGCTTAACCTGCCAAATGTTTCATTCCTCATGCTCCATCACCTAGTTCATCATTTCTTGGAGTTTGCCTCACAATCTGTGGTCAAGCGTTTGGCTATTGAGCTGCATACCAAATTACTAGTAGGGAAGAAAAAAACAATGAGTTCTCTGTACAGGATGACTTTAAATATTAAATAGCAAAACTATATTGTTTAGTAAATTTACATAATTTCATTAAAACACATTACACATATACTGCCCAGTGAAAGATAGAGCAACACTAGTGTCTGCCAGCATGTGTCTAATCCTTGGACTGGCCAACTACAGTCTACACATTAACTTCCTAATAAAATGCATGAGTGAATGAATGAAAGAGTCAGCAGTGACCTTTAAAATGCTTCGTCACTCTAAGTCTTTGTTAGCTCATGAAACTGGCCATTGTCCAGGGTGGGCCCACAATTACTTATAGAGTTTAATAACCCACAACCCCTACTGACTGTATCAAAAACACGAGGAGTTCCCGAGTTGGAAAATCGGAACTTTTGGTGTCTGTTCGCAGCGCGTTAACCAATCAGGAGCCTGCTTTTTTGTAACGTGGTGAGGACGTAGCAGAGAGGAGAGTCTGTCTGTACGGAGCATTAAACACATCTGTGTTGGTTTATAGAGACAAGAATACTAAACAGATCTATGTGAGTCTCCCCAGATAGTGCAGTAAGTAATTAGATGGTTATTTGTGACTGGAGCAGTGTTTTTGTGTGACTTGTATGATCCGAAGTGGGGCTCTCCCATTCCAGGCATGTATCACATAAAGCACCAAACATATAAATAAAGAGCATAGAAACACAAACGCGATGAGATCCACAGGACTGACTGAGGAGGATCTTAACTTTATTATTAATTTCGACCTGTTTTAGATCTGGTCTAGTCCTGGTTTAGTCCAAGCCCGTCCGCTATAGACCTGGTTTAGACCTGATCTAGTCCTGGGTCTAGAATTTATTTATATATCAATGGTCTAGACCTGGTTTAGTTAAGTAATTAATTAGTTACTTCCATGAACTGTAAACTCTTTGTTTTTAAAAGAACTCTGATCTTTGGTGTCTCTTATCTGGTAATATGTGAGTTGTGGATACCCAGTATCCCCAGTGATGATTCAGTCCATGTTCCATGATATTATTGTGTGAGTCCAAACTAAATTCACTAGAGCTTTATAGTAAAAAATCTTGCAGTGTAAACGGCCTGTAAGCAGACAATGGAGTAATCAACAGCGAGCCAGTGGGGCACTGAGTGTCTTCCCTGTGCGTACAGCAAGGAGGTGGGGGGAATGAAGGATGTTACCTGGGTGTTTGTCTGACAGTTCTTCCTCTCTGTGTCTTCACCCCTGCTGGCAGCGCTCATCAACAATATTAATCAAAGTCTGATGTCTGCACAATTAGAGCCTGGCTTATCCCAACAACAACCAGATAACACAAATCGTATGGCGTTCACAGCCATCCACACAATTTTATAAATAAAACAAAATATAGTTTTTCATAATTCATTTTCATTTTGGCAATGATGAAGTAGACATTTTTTCTTCATTGTATTACCTTAACTTGGTACAAAAGATTATTTTTTTTTACCTACCATTTACCTGTTGATTGCTTTGACAGTGACTTTTATAGATAGACATTAATATACAAAATTCAAGTATTTTTTGTGCACTGACAGATTCCAAGAGTCACCGTCATGTCATCTGTTGACTAAATGTTATACCTTGGTCACATTGTAAACCAAATCAAATTTAGATACCATTATAGATACATGTGAGAGCTTCTGCTTCATGATCATTAAACATTGGAGACATCTCGAGCGACATTGCAGTGTGTGTCACTGTTGCCATGAGAGATCACTTGACATTTCTCCACATTGCCCACACAGTCTGGAGATATGTGCATCAAGAGCCTATGAAAATCATAATTACGTAGATCACAGAGATACCTGATATAATATTGTATATTTGTATTTATTCTTTGGTGTTTTGAACGGCTCATGTAGCTTATGTTAAATGATGATAGGCCGATAATGCTTTTTCTTGTCTTTTAAATATTCATATATCGCATGGCGTGGTACAATGGCAACTAGTTACAAATAGCTAAGACTGGTTCAGGGGTCAGTTTATTGGTTGGGCCAGCAGAAAACCGCAGGTATACATGATAGAGGCAGGATGTTCTGTATGCCAAAGTTATTTATCTTCCTTTCATCCCCTTCCCCTTTTATACATCCCACTGTCCGGGCGTGTTATTAAAAACAAACAGCATTATACTCTCTCTGCTCTTCTCACAGTTCACTCACTGCTTTTGGCCAGTCCCTTTCACAAGTCATTTTATTATTTTCTTTAGGTCATTTTCATTATTAGAGATGAACTCAAATTAAACCAGGATTAAACCAAAACTATTAAGACCCAACAGCAAGGTGTATATTGGCGAAATGCTCCCATACGTCTGCCACAAATTCTATGGCACCAACGGGCACCTTAAATCAGACATTGCGTGATGTCAAAGATTATTTATATTGTTAACGACCAATTAAGAGGCCCAGATCACTGTGCCAAAATTCATGCGATTTTGTTTATGTTCAGCAGAATTATTGGCTGAATAAAAGCGCTTCAGGGCATTAATTAGTTAATTATTTAATCGTCATTAATCGTAGAAGTACCAATCTCAATCTAATTCAGCGTCTTCATGATATGTAACTGTCTAGGAAAGTTGAAAAGGGTCCGCCAAAGACTTATTGCGTTCACAATTTAGGGCAGTAATTAATTAATTAGTTACTTAATTAATATTCATCGTAGAAGTACCAAAATTAATCAAGTCTAATATGTGCCTGTGTGCAAAAGTTGAAACTGATCCGGTGTGTCGTTTTTGAGTTATTGAGTTCACACATAAGATCTGCGAACACAGACCTCATGATCTGTCAAGTCTGCATGTTCTTCCCGTTTCACTGTGGGTTCTATCCAGGTACTCTTACACTAACACCCACTATCCGAATATATCTAAGATTTGGTAAAAATACAACCCATCTTGGAAAGCTCAAAAGTTCATTAATTAAAATATGACCAAATTATGCACCTTTTAAATAGTGTATCATTGGCTAATGAAGCAAGTGTTTGAGTCCCCCAGCCCCCTGCTTTGGACTCTTCTAGTCTGCTCTTTATGCATTAGACAGGAACACTCAGGACAGCTCATGCTAATTCTCTCCCCAAAGAAAGCAATTAGACCAGCACACTCATCTAATGCACAGAGGAGGTGGGTACGTGGGGGTGGGGGTTGGCGGGGGTGGGGTAGGTGGTTATGTCAGTGGGTGGTTGAATGGGAATATAGCGAGATGGAGGTAATGACAGGGCATAAGAGATTGCACCAAGGACTCAAAAGCTTTTTCACTATCATTTTTCAAGCATCTATTCCTCAACCAATTATTGAACGTAATAATAATAATTTCACCCAGGTTTGTTGCTTAAGAAGAACTGTTGGCCATGTATAATATGACCAGAAAATGGAATGGAGCGTAAAAAACAGTCTGAACAGTTTGCAACTCTGTTTTATAGCTGCTACCTTCATCAGTCTGAGTATCTATCTATCTATCTATCTATCTATCTATCTATCTATCTATCTATCTATCTATCTATCTATCTATCTATCTATCTATCTA
>JAVQKC010113780.1:0-19656 GCA_036025475.1 Philypnodon macrostomus
TAGAATATAAGGCGTATTTTCAGTTGTTTGACACTTTTTTGTTAAGTACATATTTCCACACGTGTTAATTCATAGTTTTGATGCCTTCAGTGTGAATCTACAATGTCAATAGTCATGAAGAGAAAGGAGACTCATTGAATGAGAAGGTGTGTCCAAACTTTTGGTCTGTACTGTATATCCAATTGAATGTCTGGCATTATAATACTGAATACTATATGTATTAATGAATGCACTGTGTCACGATTCAGCGATCTTCCCAGATTAGCAGATCGCCATAACTTGATGATATCACGATCTCTTATCACCACATCGCACACTTCTTATTCCTCTCATTATACAGTACATTTCTTATATGAAGGTTAAAACAGGGCACAGCTGCCAGTATCAGATCATTTGCATCTCATTTGAAGCCACCCACGGCTACATCCAATATCCAGGCAAATGAACACGAGCCACCACAGTGGACGTTTCCCAATGCTGATTTCATACAGTCATTTCAGTCCAGTCTGAAAAACCACAAACCACACTAACCTCACCTCCCAGGAGTCTGCCCCGGGGCGACTCATGTTACTGTACCACATAAATCCTTTAAACAGTTCGGTGGACGGCTATTGTGCAACCACAAAGAGGAGACAAAGCCAGTGCATCGCATGAGATAATTCACTCCCAAACAAGGATGCAGTTTCCATCGTACAGAGAAGATGGAGAAATGACATTTTTGGCTTAGTTCTGGTTTAATCCTTCGTCCTGATGTACAACTGGTTTAGGGCTGTTTTAGGTTCTCAGACTCAGTTTAGGTCTGGTTATAGACTCTTTAAAATGTGGGTCTTATGGAATGTTGAAAATTCCAGAACGGAGGCGACTGGAGCAAAAGTGAGTTAACTTTACAAAACAGTAGTGTCTGTGGAGAGAGATAGAATAATTCTGAACATACAATAAAGAAATATTGTGGTCATCAATATTTCTGTAAGGACTTGTCCAGTAAAACCTAAAAATCAAGACTTTTGCCTCCAGACTGGTTGTCATTTATCAAAACCATCTTCATTTGCAATATTTTGTGGCTAATGCTAATTTCTCCATTGAAAATATATTATGGTCTTACCTCCAGTTGCCTCCATTCCGGAATTTTTTGGATGAAATTTTCAACAGATCAATTGATTACATTTTGGGAGTGATCCGGATCACCGTCTGGATTCAGGATTTTTTTTTTCTTTTACAAGAATGGCACCTGTCAGCAGCTTTACTCCAGAAATACTGCACCGATTTGGATAAAAATGGGCTGTGTTTAGTCTTGATTTGGATCTTTAGTCCTGGTTTAATGAAGCCCTCGTTTAGACATGTTTTGTGCCAGTTTAAACTGTTCAATCCAGTTTTACTTCTGGCTTTGGTTTGGTCCAGGTCTTCTTGGAGTTATCTAAATACTGTATCGTCTATCTCTCTGCTACTGCTCAGCTCTTAAACTTGGACGACTGCAACACAATTATGTGATTAAGATGTGGTACAGCTGACTTTTGAGTTTGAAGAGTCTTTTAAGGTCATCGATGCCGGTGCTGGAGATTCTGACAGCACACTAGAACAGTTTTTCCTTCATTGACATTCCAGAAAGCCACATGTTGTTGGCGAGCGGGTTCAAACCAGTAAGTAATGGATCCCTCGGGGGGACGGCTAGAGTTACGGAGGTCTACAACACGTCATTGTAGGGTCTGGTTAGGTCATCGCTCAGCAGTCATTTTAATGTGGTAGGAAAAATAGATTCATGTGTTTTTAATGAATATTCTTGCATCACAATATAGTCCATCAATGTCAGGAATAGATAACAGGCCACAAATGAACTCATGAATCAATGTACAGTAAAACCAATAAGACACTAGACTATGTCAGTTGAGATATGGCAGCCATACACCACCAACACTATTTTTCATAAGATTAAAATGGTCTCTAGTTAAAAAAGTTACTAAAAATAAAAAATGCAGACTGTAATCAGAGCAAACAATCTTGGTGCCAGTCCTCATTTCTGCATGAGCTGAAATCAGAGGAGATCTCATGGTCCAAAAATTTGAATCATTATCAAGGACTTTTGCACAACAATCAACTGTGAATCACTATTTTGAGTTTCTATAAAGTTACTTAATTAATCTTATGAGCATGAGTCACATTGACGACCAATACATGTAGCAATGGCATTAGGTGGTGACCAGTGGCTCAGTGTAGGTTTTCGTATTGATTAAGACCTGGTTGTCCTGGGAGTCCAGGTTCAGTCATTGTTTTTGGTCTACACTGAATTTAGTCGTGGTTTTGATCTGGTTCAACCCAATTCAGTCCAGATTTGGTCCTAGTTGAGTCCTGGTTTGGACATGTCCTGCTAGACCTAGTTCACTAGTCACTGACACCCTAATGAGCCCCTCCACTCTATGCCCCGATGACGTAGCCAAACAACAAAACATTATATAACATTGCAGATTCATTTTAAAGGATTTTTTAAAAGAATTTAAACCTAATTCTGACCTGGTTTAGAGATAATTCTGACCTGGTTTAGACCTAATTCTGACCTGGGTTAGACCTAATTCTGATCTGGTTTAGAGCTAATTCTGTCTTGGTTTAGACCTAATTCTGACCTGGTTTAGACCTAATTCTTACCTGGTTTAGACCTAATTCTTACCTGGTTTAGACCTACATCTGACCTGGGTTAGACCTAATTCTGACCTGGGTTAGACCTAATTCTGACCTGGTTTAGACCTAATTCTGACCTGGTTTAGAGCTAAAATGCTATAATCAAACCTGGATTGGTTGGTTTTCTGAGCCGTTTGAGCATTTTGAAAGTAAATTTTGTAAAAAAATATTTGTGATCAGTGAATGTGAAAATGATCTTTTTAATAATTGCTGTGTTTCTAACCAACAGAAAGTAAGATAACGCGTAACCCACGCGTGCCCTAAATGATTACTATACACCCCCTAAAAAGCATAGTAGGCCCCATGTTAGATACAGTACTCACATTTTTGCTGATCAGGGCGAAGGTGGCTCGGCTGGAGAATCGAGCGATGGTTGGACTGTTGCTGCTGGACAGTGGCCCGGTCACCATTGAAGAGACCCTGGAGCCCGGGGGAGGGCTACTGCCGGGGATGGGGGAGGCTGGGGGACTGTGTTCATCACAGGACCTCTGGATGTGTGCTTGGCCTTTTCCATAAAAGATCTCCTTTACTTCATCATGGGTTTCTTCGTGTATACCATTCAGGTGATTAAGTTTATTATAATGGGGTGGACTACGCTCACTCGTCCTACCCATAAGAAGCTCCACTTGTCGGGTCAGATCCTCCAGCTGACTCCTAAGTTGCTGGTTCTCTTCCTGAAGATGTGCCACTGCTTTGCTCAAAGGTCCATTCAGTTTCTCCTCTACCCGGCGTTCGATGCCCAACTTAAATGCACTAACGTCAATGTGAATCTCTCTTATAGCGTCTCGAAGTGTGTTTTCGTATCTGGATAAGGCGGCACAGACGGTCTCGCCCCCTGGATCGGGAGAAGTGGAGGACCGGGGGACTTGGCAGCAGAAGTCTCCAACTTCAACCAGTGTCTCCATAGCTTCAGATGTTTTGATTAAGGCCTAGAGGTAGATTTAAGGATGCACAAAGCCTCAATGGCAAGATACTGCTGGAGGCGTAGGGATATGGGATCAAGAGCTAGGAGCTGGCAAAGGACGAAAGGTCTCAATCCAGAATGTTATTATCTGTAAACGTAGAAGAAACACGATTTAAGATGAAGATAAATGGAGCCAAAATATTAGATCGGAAATTTGAATCATTCTCTTGAGTTCACTTTAGTATTCAAATCATTGCCTTATATTGTAGAACTTAATTCGAGTATAAAAAATAATGAAATACCACTTAAAATGGAATGCCTCGGGTGAGAAGGATTTGCTCATAGATAAATACAAACTTAATAAAAGTGAGCAAACTGACATTAACCATAGACTTTTGAAGAAAGGCACAAAATCAATACTTGATCTACCTAGGACACTCAAATCTACAATGAAGACTTACCCAGTAAATGTAAAATGTCCTGGTATTTTACCCTCCAAGATCGTTTGTTGTGGTTCAGAAGATCCAAAGAGCACCAAAGTAAAGTATTTAAAAAAATTATATGATCTTCATTTAGTCCGACCTCCAGTCCTCTCTGAACAGCTGTGAGTCCTTCCTCTTCCTCTGGCTTCTCTCTTGTGTGTTCAGGCTGCGGTGCGTTTGGTTTGTTTAAACTCTCAGCTCCTTGTCACAGAGCGGGAGGGGAGGAGACAGGGCGGGGCATAGGCCGAAGTTCTGGTTAGGGTTGTAAAACTGTGGGGAGGGGCCCTTTTATGTCCAGCTGCTGTGTAAACTATTGGCAAGAGTCGCTTTCTTCTTTGAGTGAGGATCCCCTGACGACTTCCCTGATGTCTCCTTCACATGTGTATTAGTTGTTGCTGTAACAATTCATTTGTAATTCAGTTTCTGATATGACCTGGTTTAGTTTACGTTTCGATCTGGTTTAGACCTAATTCTGAACTATAATAATAATAATTATTCATCAATTTTATATAGAGCTTTTCCCAACTACTCAAAGACGCTTTACATATTTGTATTATTCATTCACCCCACGGTCACACCTGATGATGGTAAGCTTATGTAGCCACAGCTGCCCTGGGGCACACTGATGGAAGAGTGGCTGCCAGTTTGCGCCTACGGCCCCTCTGACCACCACCGAACACCAATCACACAACCACATTCATTCATAGGCAATGTGGGTTAAGTGTCTTGCCCAGGGACACAACAACAGTAGGCGCTCAGACGGGGGCTCGAACCACCAACCCTCTGGTCGAGGGGCGAGCGCCTACCCCACTGCACCACTGCCGCCCAAACTGGTTTAGTTCACGTTTTGATCTGGTTTAGACCTGGTGTGGTCATATATTTTGCGTTTATTAGAGTCATTATCTGTCCAGCCCCTTAGTATAATAGAGTTTGATTTTTGTTGTTTAAACTCCTGGATCCAGACCTATAGTTTGCACCTGGTTTAGATTTAGTTTACTATTAAATAAATATTGGTTTAGTATTTATTTAGACCTCATCTAGAGGTCAGTTTAGTCTTGGTGCTGTAGATCTAACATGGACATGATTCAGACCTTTTATGGTTCTAGTTTAGACTTGGCTCCTAAGAGTTTTATTCATCTCTCGTTATTATGAGATTATATTACATGAAACATAACCACAATTCAAAAAACCTCAGAAAATCTCATTTATGCCTCCTGGGTGTTGTATAGAACCTGTGTGTGTAAACTTTGGGTAGGCTTTGTTTATAGGCTTATGCCCAAAATTGAAACACAATGGATTTTCTATGGAGAAATCAGCACTAGCTATCAAAAATATATTGTTAAGTATAAACAAGGCGGTTTTGGCACATATCAGATACATGTTTGTTTGGTTAGTGGTATTGTGTGATGTTGCGTTTAGCTTCAAGATTTGACAGTCTCAAGTTAAGTTGTTGCATGTGGTGAATTGATGTATTGAATCTGAGCATACAGGGTCAAACTATGGTGGTCGTCAACATATAATCATAATACTTCCAAATACCAAAAATAAAGCTAATATTTTATGCTAAACCCTACATCAAATCAAACTGCTAACCATTGG
This sequence comes from Philypnodon macrostomus, assembly GCA_036025475.1. Classification (NCBI taxonomy): domain Eukaryota; kingdom Metazoa; phylum Chordata; class Actinopteri; order Gobiiformes; family Eleotridae; genus Philypnodon; species Philypnodon macrostomus. The sequence goes on from JAVQKC010113780.1 coordinate 5,656, forward strand.
CACTCTGACATGTGAAGTGGATGTGTGGTCAGTTGTCAAAACCACCTTGTTTATCTGCATTTTGCAAAATTTGATAGCAGTGCTAATTTCTCCATAGAACTCTCAGGACGTGCTATAGGAAGACTTCCAGTAAATGACCTCAGTAGACTGGTTTAAGTGTGCCCCCTTCCCCAAAGTCTCATTGTTGACAGAAAGCAGTTGGAGGAATGTCAGACTCTATCTAACCCTGGAATGTGAGCTCAACGTGGGGTCCTGTTACAGAGGGGAGGGGGTCTGATCCACTAAAATATCGTAATATACATCCAGGAAGGGGTTAATGAAGTTTCTTTGTCCTGGTTTAGGCACACATACTGGGTTTAGTCCTGGTTTATAGTTTAATCTTGAGTTAGACTTGACTAAGATCGAATTCAGACCTGGTTGAGATTTTAGTCTTGATTTATTTACTCACGTTTGGCCTAATACAGAACTAGTTTAGCCCTGGTTTAGTATTGCTGTATTGTTCATTAATGTATTTTCCTGTTTCAACATAATGTCATTTACTGGAAGTCTCCCCCTCCAGCTCTCTGAGACTTTTTAGTTTTATGGCAGTCTGCTGGGGGCTATACCAGGCCCGAAGAGGTCAGAGGGCCTGGCTGTGTCATCATGTACAGGCCTTTAAAGGGCTGTAATTTGGGCATGGCAGAGTAGTTAGCTCCCCTGCCCATCAGCAAGGAGGTCATAGGTTCAATTCTCGGGCAGGCAGACTGCAATCTATTTAGGCTACACACGATATTGATCTCATATAAGCCGTTCCGTGGAGATCCCATTTTGACACTCTTGATTAGACTTTAAGACAGGAACACACATCTTCTCCAATCAGATATGTTGTTAAATGGTGGTGGCAACAATGGTTCTCTGGGTGCATTTGTTGACAGTGCAGGAGCAGGAGCACTTCCTAGAGAGGAGTGGTTTGCCACTATTTGTTCCATCACTTATAGAGTTGCTTATAGTTAAATTAATTTTCACTTATAGCTCCTAATTACTCAAACATTAGCCAATAAAACAAAGCACAACTTTGGATATGTGGAAACAGATCAGAACCTGGGTAAAAGCTCATAAACGTCAAGTAAGACCTTTATCTTAAAGGGACTCTACTCAGATATTAGCACTGTTCACAGAAAAAACACAAACAATATAGACTTTATATATAGACTCTAGACGATCATAAAGCCACTGTTCAACACAAAAACATCAGGTCAACATCAGTTTCACATCTGTTTATTTCTTGGAGCTCTCTCTGTAAAAGCCTGTTTAAAATCTATTTGTGGTTTTGGTGAGACCTGTGACTTGACCCGAGACTTCCAGGGGCATTCATTCTTGCAAGGAAGCTTCAATCACCCCACAAACAACTCATTTAGGATCACACTGACTGAAGTTTTGTTAAGGTAAAAAGTTGCATAGTCCCCCTTTAAACTGTCAAATGTCTTTTCGTATAGATTCACAAAAAGACTTATGACGTGCATGATCCCAGGACACGTCTTGAGAAGCCTGTTTCCCTGTATGGTTGAGTCAGCACTTATTGTATTAGACATGACTCAGACCAGTGTGAAATCTATGTCCTAACCCCAGCTCTTCTATGGTGTTGATAATGAGCACATATGTTTTACTTCACAGCCTCCCCAGAGTCCAGCGCAGGGTCAGAATGTCTAGTGATACAGACGAGGCTAACAGCGCTACATCCAGCTCTGATTGGTGTAAACAAGGAAGTGCTGACATTCACACATTTACTACAAGCTCCTATTAACACAACGTCATAGGCCAGAAAACAGATTTACTGGGCATTTGCCATGGACTTACTTTGTCCTGGGCTTACGCAATAATCAGTCACACAAAGATCTTTTATTGTCTCAATTTACTTCAGTAGCTCAGTCAATGATGTGCATTCAACTCACATGGACTATTTCACATTTGAAGAGGCTTTATTTTTCCATACATAGATTGTATTTGTGATGATATTTCTAGAAAGTAAATTGAGAAATTAAAGATTTTTCTGAATGTTACACTTTTTTCAATGTTGCGTAAGGGGGTAAATGCTCTATTTATTAAGTCCTTAAAACTCATAATGATTGAGAAACTACTGCTCACCATTTCTTCCTTTACTGACCCCTTGTGGCTGGAGTTAGTATTTTCTGTGAATAAGGAACTTTTTTTTCCACTTTCAACTTTTGTTTATTTGCCAACTGCAGGCTCAACACAAGGTTAACAATGCAATGAAATGCTTTGGATCGGAAGAACCGTTAGACTCGCTAAGTCACGTTAGCAGAGCTCGTGATTGGTTCGTCCACAAGATTGTCGAGAAATTATTTCCTGTGAGGAATGACCAAAAACGTCCAGGATTAAGGGGTCCATTGGCTCCCAAAACCCTCAAATCTCGCAATGAAAAAATGAAAATTTACCAAAAAACTAATAATTTGCTCTTTTACTACCCCTAGTGGCTAAGTTAGTTTCTTTGACCATATCTCACGATGAAAACAATATAGTCCCTAGTTCTTGTGTTGTCTTGAGTCAGAAAATCTCACAAAAGTAAAAATCCACTAAAAAAGATCATCTGTTGCAATGGATCTAGATGAGAGCCAACACATTTCATTCTTGCAATTTCACTGACCTAAATTCCTAAAATTTTTTACAAAATCTGACCATTACTTTTTGAGTTGACCACACTAACCAGTTGCCAACAAAAAACGTTTTCAAACTAGCCCTTTCCTTCACCCCCAGCACAAAAAGCACCATTATTTCAGTACATGTTTTCTCTTAGTCATTATCACATCATAAGCAGCTCATTCTCACTTCCATAGGCACATATGACCTAAGTGACATGTTTTAAAATGTCAAAACATGGACATTGATCACAAAAGTTAGGCCCATATACGTCATATCCCAGTTCTACTTGAACCAAAATATGTTTTCAGTGCAGCCAAAAACGCAACACGCCACATCATTAAAAACATATGAAAAATAATGTGATGATAAACTCAACAGATGCAAGTGTAGAAGAAAGGTGAAACTCCCAAATAAGTCATAAAGCAAACAAATATACCAAATGTCGGAAAATCAAAAATTCGAAAGTTCTGTTTCTTGAAAGAGTAAAATTAGCTCGAAATACATAATTACAACGAAACAATGTATCCATGGTTTTAAAGGTAGAATTTTCTGCTGGTTCTATTTAGTGTGAGCCAGTGGTCAACTCACCGATCTTACTGGCTGGCAGCAGTGTAGTCTGTATGTCCTCATTGTGTCACCGTGGGTTCTCTCCGGCATCGACCAACTAGAGTCATGCATGTTGTTGTAGGCCAACCCTGTGACTATAACTGGGAATTGTCCAAGGTGTACCCCCCGCCTAAAGCCCATAGTTGCTTGAATAGGCCCTATGAATGAATGATTGGCACTTATCTAATCCAGCATTTGCCTTTCTGTTTAGCCATAGTCTATAAAATCTTGAAAACGTGGAAATATTAGCAGCCATTTTATCTCCACACCTCGGTTTGGTTTAGTTTATTGATAAAAGAAAATGACTTGTATATAATTATGATGGTCATTTTTGATACGTTTTATGAATCAAATGTCAAATGCCAAATGTAAAACCACAGTCCTCTGAGGCCCCCTCTAATTAACTCCAATATGGTATAGGGCCCTTATGTTTTGGGGAGGGGTACAGGCCAGTGAAACACTTACTCTGCCCTACATATATACGCCAATACTAACTTACAATGTATTTGCAAAAACTGGTCCCATACATAGGGATTTTAAAAATAGTTTCAGAATATATGTGGCTCAAACCTCAAAAAGCCATACATTACAACCAAAAACTATTTCCATCCAAGGAAAGTCAGACAGCATAATGTATTGGTATTAGGCACCAAAGGTAAAGAGACAAAAGTTCATGGGTAAATGCTTTATCGTATTTATTGCGGTACAGAATCTAATGTCTAATGAATGTTTCTAACTATAGACCACTTGGCTGAAATCTAAACCCAGGGTACTGCATAGTGAAGTAAATGGGGCATCACAGATCTTATCCCACCATCTACTCACTATGGCAACATCGTCAACCAAAACAAACAGAACAGAGGAACATACCGAACAATATGGAAATACTATGAACACATAATGGACTCAATCAAATTATAGTTGTTGTAATTTATTCAACAGAGCAGGTGAATGTATAAACATTGAGTGCTCAAGCAGGTAGAAAGGCAAGAATGATGAATGTGACTGACCCATTCATTTGAATAGGAGAGTGAATGGTTGCTGTCGATATATTTGTTCAAAATGACTCTGAGCTGTTCGCTTCAACATCTGCGTTAGCTACATTTACTAACGTGACAAACTATTGTGGTCGTCAACATTCTGTAAGGACTTGTCCAGTAAAACCTTTGTTTGCTGTGATGCTTTTTGCTCATATGTGTCGTGTAGTTGCGGAGCAAGGGGAAAAAACCTGAACCGAAATGCAGACTGCCAATGTCTTTTAAAAATAAAAAGCAACGGTAACAAAAAGTGTCCAAAAACAGGAACAAAAGTTACTTACGAACGTGGACGACCGTGGACGAACGTGGACGAACGAGGACGAACGTGGACGAACGAGGATGACTGTGGACGAATGTGGACGAACGAGGACGAACGTGGACGAGGGACTCGCAGGAGGGACTCGCAGGAGGGACTCGCAGGTGGAAACACAGGAGGGACTCGCAGGAGGGAAACACAGGAGGGACTCACAGGAGGGACTCACAGGAGGAATCACAGGAGGGAATCACAGGAGGGAATCACAGGAAGGGAGCAAAACCAAAACACAAGTCACAAAATAAAACAGGAACTAGTGAACATGACAATATGTTGATCAATATGCCCTGTCTTAATGAAATAAATAAATAAATACAAATAATATAATAATATAACCCTTAAAGGCAACAAGCCAAACATAACAGTGATGCAAAGTCCTTAAGCTAACGTTCACCAATATTCCTTGTTTTTCCAGATAGGTGGGAACTACTCAGACCGTTACAACTATGATATCACTTCCCAGTAAACACGTTGAGCTGAAAGCTACCTTCTAGCTGCTGACACATGCCCAGTTTCTGCACCTCGCCTGTGTGCTAACAGACGTCAACAACACTCAAGCTAACATCACGTACCGCGAACCCTCATCAAGCTAGCCCTCCTGTGACTTCAGAGTTTCCACGACGACCAAACAGAGCGCCCAAAAACATGACGTCGTTCACACTTCAAAAACACATAATGATCAACATATGGGTTTGAGGGAGTGCGAGGAGATATGGAAGGCATGTATTGTTTAGGGATATGTTAGCCATGTTTGGAAGGAACTGTAGTAGTTGGTAAAATCACAGATTCATTAAATTAAATAAACTAATTAACTGAAAAATAATTGTGCAAAAAGTGTCAATTTTTGGCACCTGACAATGTACTGGTAATGTGTTGTTAATGGCCCTTCAACATCTCCAGAAAGCATTTCAATAGACCTGCCCGTACAATCAGAGTTTGTGGGCCTAATAGTAGTGGACATTTTGAGTGTAATTATGAGTAATTATGACAAATGACCTGCTTCACACAGCATAGTATTTTAAAGGCATCCCATATAACTTTTGTCCACTAGTTGGCGATAATACTATTCTTGTGTAGATGATCCAACATGGCTGCCAGACACAGTAAGTCTAACTGGTAAAAATGTATCTCCAATAGGTTTTTTGTGTCCATCTTCTTCCGCAGGGACGCCCAGACTTCCCTCTCCCCAGACACTTCCTCCAGCTTTTCCGGAGGAATCCCGAGGCGTTCCCAGGCCAGCCGAGAGACATGGTCCCTCCAGCGTGTCCTGGGTCTTCCCTGGGGCCTCCTTCCGGTGGGACCTGCCTGAAACACCCCGAAACAGATGCCCGAGCCACCTCAGCTGACTCCTCTCGATGAGGTTTTTTGTGTGTTTTATTAAATTGTTTGCTCACTTTATAGAGTTTTTTTTTAGCAGTAACTCAAAAATCAACCCCTTAGAATGATCAGGTTCTATCTGTGTTCTGACTACGTTTGAGTAAATCCACTTTAAAAAGTCAGGTCTTGATATTTACAGATAGAACTTTATATTTTTACATAGTTTCTAAAACGCTCAAATATGAATACAACTCAACCAAACACTTTTTTTACGCTTTTATGAAGAATATGTAATGGAATATGTAAATAACTCAATTTGACCAAAAATGTCAGAGAGATCCATATAATTCTAAGGGGAAGAAATGTCCTTTATAGAGTTGACTGGTGTGTAAAGAGTCCCTCTAAATTGCTTGATTGACATATTCCATAGCGTTCCCTGTACCTTCAGTCAGACTGCAGCTTCAAAGCATTAATATCTGTATAAATGATTTAAAAAAAACGCGATTTCAATAAAAAATAAATAAATAAAAAATACAAAAAGTAAAAACTAATCTGGTTAAATTCAGTCCCATAGTGTGTCCAGTTAAGACTCATTGTTCTAAAGAGATTGTGGACTGTGGGATGAGTTGGGGCTTGTCCAGCAGCAGCAGTAGGATTAGATACAGTCTTAATGGAAGTGGACTAATGTCAACAACAGAGAGGACACTGTGAGGCGGTCAGGGAAGTTCAGCCTGATAAACACTAATGGACTTTTATGTTTCTTTAAGTGACACATCTCAATGGTGACGAGCCACAAGGTCATTGACTTTACTATAGACCTTCTCTGTGTCAGCAACTATGGGCCTTAGGCAGTGTGCAGCCTAATAAATAGTTCACTGTTCACTCTCACATTCTTTCGCTCATATTAGATCAATTCTCCAAATGCATGCACTAAAAACAATATATATAGAGAGATGATATAGTTGTTCCCATTGTGCTTAATGCAAGAAATACAGCTTTAACCCACACATCCCAGACTGTGCTTGATATTTCTCACATTATATCAATGTAATATAGTCCGTTGGAGCTGAGAACACATCATTTCTAGTTGAGCTACTGAGACAATGAAGATTTTGCGTGTGAATGTAAATTGATCAATGTTATACTTTATTTTAAGATCATTGAATAGTAATTGAAGAATAACCTTCAGAGTGAATGAATATGAGAGTGAGTCTGTGTGTGTCTATAAGTGCTAACCCATAGTACATCCTAATCAGTGTTTAGTCTCAATCATACATACATTAATTCACAATTTATGCATGTCTTTTGATTGTAGAAGGAAGCCAGAGACAACACCCAATAACACGAGGGAGACAACTCCGTTCAGAGAGTGGCTGAGAATCAAACCGATGATCTTGTGCAAGCTCTGTGCACTCTACCATTGTGAGAAAGTCACATAAAGTGGGCTCGTTCATTTCCAAATAACGCAGTGATAACCAACGATGTCATCAGCAGCACTCAGCCAAAACACATCTCACTCATATCCATGTATTGTTCTGTCTGAGTCGCCAGTATTACATCATCTGTTCCTCTTCCAGGCCCTGGAGCCAAACACGCACAAAAACCCACGTAATCCATTCAAGAGTGATTCTGTGATTGAAGGAATAGCCACTGCTGACGTTCAACAAAACAAGGGGACCCTGGACACACTTACTTTGGCAGAGAGCAATGACCCTTGGTACAGTGATTCTCCACAGTGTACCCAACATAAAATATTATTATGACCCCACCCAACAACAAACAGGAAGTCGGGGGTATATAAGGGGCCGTTTCGCTGATATACATCGGGGACGACAGCATAGGCCTAGTTTTACTGCACAATACATGATACTTTGACTTCAGGAATATTATTTTGGTGGAACAATACTCGCACTTAAGTAAGAGTAATATATTTTTGACTCTTTTTTTAGCTAATTCTTTTGGGGGAAATTTAGGAATTTGCAAACATAACAAAAATAAGATTATAGCGATATAATAAAATCAAATAACAACATCTCCTATTGATTAACTGTTTTTAACCCAGTTTTTTTACTCTGATTTGATTTTCCTAATTATGCACTTAACCTTGGCTACTCCACCCACCTTTGACCGTGGTGTTTATTTACACCTATGGAACTCTGATATTTTGTTTTCATTGTTCATCAGCAGACAATGCATGCCCTGCCCTTTTTGTGTCCATTACAGTATCGCCTATAGATAGCACCTCTTTTGAAACAGCCATTGCCGTTGAGAGCTGATGGTGTATTGCTTTAGTGACCGCTCCAGTGCTGGCTTTTGTCACTATGATTCTGTCACGCTCACTGCTGTGGTGGCCAGTAACGATCGAGCCCTGGGGCAGGTTTATGTGAAGATGAGTTGGACTGCTGCCCTCTTCAGCTGGGCCAATGGTGTGACTGAAATATACTTTCAATTGGCTTCGATTAATTGGGCTGACTGGATTTTATCATTGGGAAATAGACCAGTAGAGGTTATAACACTGGACTTTGAGTTGACCACACTAAAGAGTCATTACTTGTGTTCTTTGATTTTGAATTTCAGCTTCTTGCCAGAGGACATTCTTTCAGTAGATTATTGCTGTTGTTTCTGTGCATTTAATAACCTCTCTTTGTAAGATGAACTGAATGATTTTGAATTGTTGTCATTAATAGAAACACATTTCTTTTTCTTTCTAGAGGGGTGTCCAGTCCCACAGAAGGTTCTATTTAGAACCGTTCATTTTAGGAGTGCATATGGGGGAAATTAGCTACCTTGGTGGAGGTCTGCATTCCCCGAGCTCTTTAGTTTTACATGTCATGTGTATTTATTTATTTATTTATCTGTTTTGAAAGAGGCATAACAGCCAACTTCCTCTTTTAGTGTGATGATGTGTTAATCTACCCAAAAGAGGGTCACCGAGGAAATGGAAAAACCTATTCCAATAAAAGATTCTATTACCTCTGACATTCCCCCGAGAGGAAAAGAATTCTGTTAGCTGCTAGTTAGCTTTAGCAAATCTATGGTGCAAAGAAAACAGTAAATCTGAGTGTTTGTCATTACTTTAAGCACTAAACAAGCTTATATTACATCTTTAAATGTGCATGATATAAAAAAGTATAAACAAAAAGTACAGGAGGCTATAGTCCATCCATACAGCTAGACCTCCAGGTGAAATACAGTATACAGGGGAATACATCCATACATAGGTGGGGTGTCAGAAAAGCAAAGCCTCATCAAACAGTTCTCAAAAATAAATCCCTTCTATAATGGAGCTCGGTGTCAAATATGAATCATCCAGATTGAATAGGCCCAGACAGCGGAGCTAAGCCAATGTACAGTATGTCTTCAAAAATATGATCTGTCTTGTATGCACACCACCTGGATACCCAATATGGGAGGTGCTAACATACCCCTAGCCTGTTTTTTTTAGGTTTACTGGAGATTAGCCTAGCAACTTTGGGCTTTAGGCAGGGAACCCCAAACAATGGCCATTTACTCATTCACTAAGGACAATCATCAATTCTCCTAATACGTGCAGTCTTTAGATGGTACAAAGAAGCCAGAGAGAACCCACAGTAACACATAGAGGACATGCTGTCTCATCTCAGAGAAATAATAATAGTTGGCTGGCCTAAAGATCCATCCAGAGCTTGCTGGAGGACAAGATCTTGAGTAAGACTGCTCTACCAACTGAGCTAAATCTTAAAAGTATTATTTCTTACAGCTGATTCATATATACATTTACTCTCAAGTGTTATAAACATTATGGAATAACAATTGACTTCAGCTTGATTCTACAATAGCTAATCCAATTTTTCAGTTGCTAACTCATGTCTACCAGGGCCTCACACCTGGCAGTATTGTATAAATCCACCACTGTGAAGACACAATCGACTCAAGGTTGGGCTGTTGTTGTTGCTAGTTCTGTTGTTAGTTTCAAATTACAAAGTTTCAAATCATTTTATCACACCATTACATTTCAACACCATTACATTTCTCAAATAAACTTCAGAACACGTTTAGCTTACAAATTATGTTCCTAAGGTCTCTTTTCTGAAAGAGTTCCAAAGTTGTCACTGCCGACTGGGACCATAAAGTCAATAAGTTAAAGGAACACCATGGAAGATTTAATCTGAAAAACTAAAGCATCACTTCATTTAGATGGATTCTTTACACTCCAATCATAGCTATAAAATACCTCTTTGCCTCAAATTGCAGCCTGCTGTTACAAAACCTGTGGGATGACTCCATCCGTTTAATGTCAATGTATTTTGATTTTCAAGGGGGCGCCGCTGAGCCATTTTGTGAAATTATTTTTTCTGGACTTTATGTAACAGTAAAAAAACAGTCAAACTGCACATATAAAGTGACCAAACTGTAAAATAAAAGTCTTAACACTATTGCGGACACAACAAAAACCTACATGCTTTCAGTCCATACATGACCCAATTGTCATAGACCATTAATCATCTGAGCACCACTTCTGACTCCTGCTGCTGAAATGTACAGAACTGACCTTCAATGCAATACATTTACTACAATATGGTCTTTTAATACAAGCCATGGCCACCTGCTGTTTAATGACCGGAGGAAAAATAATATGAAAGTGAATGGAGTGAATTGGTTCAAATTCTTAAGAACTTTTGTACACGTTCAAACCACAATAGCTTTAGCCTGGTCAGCCACAACACACACTTTTTCTACGGAAGGTAGTTAGGAGGAGAGGACGTTAGTCTGGTCTCTCATTGTGTTCAATTTTAAAAGGTTTAGCCACGTATAGTATATGACATTAACAAAGTCTGTATATGACACGGTCAACAAAACACACGCCACTGTGGCTCACAAACAGCCCGATTGGTCCATCTGCAAAAATGACAAGAAAGGATTCGCTATGAGCAAGGGACCAGACCCTCCACTTTTGGAGCTGGCATACCAGGCAAGCAGCCTGCGGCAAGGCCTGTTTCAATGACACTGAATGTAAGGTCTGTTTCTGTATTTGGGTAAATGGCCAAATAAAGCAACAGGGAAGGCCAAAAGTTGTAAATTGACACGTTCTATCTGTGCATTCTTACCATAGGTTGCCATATTGAGACATACCATACAAAATAAATACAATGTTAAAAAATGCTTATAATCTGACCCCTCTATGTAAAGTAGGTGGTCCCACAAGTAAGTTGAGAGCATGGATCTATTATAAAAACAGGATAAAGCACTACCCTCTGCCTTGATGCAAATATGCATAGTGGTCACTCGGTGGTACTGCAGCGAGAAATTCCCCTGTGGCCCAAAAAGGATTTTCCCCATTGACTGCAATGTAACACCTACAAAAATGGCTTGATTTAATGGTGTTTATTCTCTATTTTATATACATAGACTTTTTCACAGAATTTTTCACAAAATCCCCAAATTGGCCAAAATATGACTTTTTTTATTTTTCATGTGACTGCTCTATCTCGCCTTCACGCTGATTGGTCAGGAAGGACCATGTGTTTGTGTCTACGAGGACCATAGTGCGCCTGCTCTATGGGCCACATACACAAAAGTAATGCGGATATGGCGGCCTCCATTCTGTGGAAATGGCAGCACCCACAATGTGAAAATAACCTTTTTGGTATCGCGCGCCATGGAGCAAACTAAATTGAAATCAATGGCAGCCATCGTGCTACTTACTATCCTGTTTTTATAATGGATCCATGGTTGAAACCCACAAAGTCTGATTTGATGTTGCTGTAGAGGCCAGGGGAGGGACTAAAGTAAACTAATAACTGACAGATTACCTACTTCACATCATAAAACTGAAACATAAAACACTTTTTTCCTCTAAGGAAACTTACAGTTTACACCTTTAAAAGGACGTTGTAAATAATAATAATGAAAAAATGTAAAGTTATATAGAACAACTGCTCTAATAGTAACATAAAACAACATACTTGGCTACATCTGAAATCCATCAATACTGCCTCCATAAACCTCCATGGGACCAAAGCCTTCTTTCCCAGTCTATTATGTTCTTATAAATCAATGGAAACTACCACTACTATTGTTGCTATAGCGGTTGCGTTCCTTGTTTGCACACACTCCTTGTCTAAAGATCTTTTGCGTCCATTAAGTCAACATGTGGTAGAAGTAGGCATGCTGTACCCCATTAAAGTTGTTGTTCATTTTTGCCCCAAAGCGGTAGCAGCAGATGTTGTTTTCACACTGTAAATGGCGGTGAACGCGAGGATACCAACACATGGCTTTTCCCTGCGTTGATATTTCACACTTCTTGGTGGGGATGTGGGGCTGACGTTAAAGAGGCAATTTTTGAGTGTGACTCATTCAAAAGCTGTTACATATTCTCAGAAGATCTCGATATACCAGAAATCAATCAAAATCACAAGATAAAGTAGTAGCTAATTTGACAACATCAGGTGTTGGGATGTTAGGTAATTGGTTGTCTTAACCAGAAACATCATGTGCCCAAAGAATGAGGTCAGTTCTGCGTATACTGAATGACCAGGGTATTCTATCAATGGATTTTTTTCTACCCTGATGGCACGAGCATATTTTAAGACAGCAATGCCAGAATTCATCGGGCGCAAATTGTGAAAGAGGTTCAGGGAGCATGAGACATCATTTTCACACATGGATTGGCCATCACAGAGTCCAGCCTTTAACCCCATTGAGACTCTCTGGGATGTGCTGGAGAAGGCTTTGCACAGTGGTCTGAATCTCACATCATCAATACAAGATCTTGGGGAAAAACTGAACGGAAATAAATCTTTCAGAAGCATAACTTTTTAGACATGATATTTTCCCCAAATTTTTTTAACAGTGACTAAAGACAGGTAGTACAACACACTTAGACACAGAAAATGCTAGATAGTTGATTATCATGTAAGAAATCCTCAAATTAAGGTTTCTTACATTTTAATGGTTTATTCTAATTTGAAAAAATCTTTATTAATTAATTAAAACCCTAGTCAATTGACACTTACTTTGCATTTCGAACACAGATAACAAAAGCTGAAATAAATTGCATGTTTTGAAAGCAACATACAGTATCTAACAGTATGTCTCTTACATTTACACAGCACAGCAATCCTGTCTTCATGTGAAATGGAATAGGATTTTGATGGGTTGAGAAAATACTTGATTTGAAACACATTGGTTGCACAGTCCCATGTGTCATAGTCACATACATACCCCCCCTCCCCAGTGCATGTATACACTTTTAAGATTGGAGACCAGACCACATGCTTGGCTAGTCTGAAGGGACAACTCATTTCCTGGCCCCAGCTGTTCTATACAGGGCTTCAATGATTCTGAGAAATTATGATTATTGTAGTAAGACCACCTTCAAGATTGAGCGGCGAGAATGTCATGTTTGTTGGACAATTGTGACTTTTGCAACTAGTACCATATAGCGGCAATGTATACAAGAAGAAAATAGTGATAATGACTTTTTCTGAGCACTGAAAATCTATGGACTGAAAACCTAAGTAGTGTGATTTTTTGTGTGTTTTTTTTTGCCGTTTGCTCATTTAAAAATGTATAAGAAAAAACTCAATCATAAAACTAGTTTTGTGTTAGTCAATTACATGCTACGATATATGGGTACACAGTTGGCCATACTAAGTCTATAACTCTCTCGAGCATTCGTTCACTATTGGCTAACTAACAGCCCCGCCTACTTTTTTTTCGAATCATTTTGCAGATGGACCAATCACAAGTTGTTTACAAGTCGCAGAGGTGTGTGTTTTGCTGTCTGTGTCATATACAGACTTTACTAAAGTGAATTCCTTGTGAACAACAGGCTGTGTGCTGCAGGTGTTTCTGATCTTTTACTATACACCGGTAAACGCCGCCCTTGAAATTGAATGCAATCAACGATAGACCAGACTAACATCTGCATAGCACAAAAAAAAGATTTAGTCGTGGCTGGCCTGGCTGTGGGACATTTAAAGTCACCTACAGTGTTAATTTTGACAGCAGATTTTAATTTAGTTTTAGTCTTAGTCTTTTGACGAAAATGTAATTTAGTTTTAGTCAAAATTTAGTCATCTCATTCTTTTTAGTTTTAGTCTAGTT
>JAVQKC010113817.1:0-10981 GCA_036025475.1 Philypnodon macrostomus
CTATCAGCCCTGACAAGGTAATCAAGGAGGCGGGAACAACTGAAATGACACAAGAGGTCAGACCACATACAACCATAACATGCCCCAAAACCCCCAAGCTGACACCTAACCCTGACAGACTGTATATTTTCTTGTCCAGGTGAAGTACAGAGGCAGTGTGAAGCAGCAGAACCAGAGCAGTCTGTTCCATCATCTTCCAGAAACTCCACAAACCCAGATAGTCAGAGAGCTCTCTGAACTACAGAGTGAGGTATCTATATATGTCTGTAACAATTTGCAGTGGTCTGTGCTCTTTGATTGTGTGTAGCCTAACTCTGCTGTATTCTATTGTATGTATTTATTTCAGAACAAGTACAAGGCGTTGGGTAAGAAAGAGATGAGCTGCAGTCAGTATTCAGCTCTGCCTCAGACTCTAGAGTCCCAGAGAGCGAAGGAGATCTCAGAGCTCATCAGTGAGGTAGAAGAACCTATTTAATACTTTTTTATATACATTTAAGTTGTTTTTATTGTTGTTATTTATTTTTTGTTTCAGATCAAATACAGGGGGTGCAGTAAGAAGGATCTGTCAACCTCTGTATATTCTACTTTGAGTGAAACCAATGAGACCAACTTCGCAAAAGACATCCGCAACATCATCAGTGAGGTAACTACATCAATCAGCTCCTCCCCCTCCCCAGACACCTTCTTCAGGAAAACAGTAGGTTCTCAGGCCACAGTGAACTTATAATGTACTGTCTATTTCCAAACTACTTTTTTCAGATCAAATACAGAGAGGACGGTAAGAAGAGTCTGTCTCAGAGTTTGTACTCACAGCTGCCTCAGACCACAGACACTGAGTTCAGTAAGAGGATCTCCAAACTACACAGTCAGGTGAGGACAAGCTAAAGCTAACAGACAACAGAAATACAGACAACTTAATGGTGTTAGATGATAATACTTATTACTCTTTCAGATCAACTATAAAGAATCAGGGAGGAAGGCTGCATGTGGTTCACTGTTCTCCACTTTGGCTCAAACTCTGGAAACACAGCACGCCAAAGAGGCTTCAGAGCTGCAGAGCCAGGTATCACCAAAAAACTGTGGGAAATAAATGTCTTATTGACCAGAGTGAAGTTTACTATCCCTGTATTTTATTGGTTAATCTGTGGTTACCCAGTCACCCAGTTATTTTTTTATTTTTTGAAATAGTGCAAGCCTGTGAAGCCTGTCAACAGCCTCCCAACTGTGTTTATATTAAACCAAAATTACTGTCTCTCAGATTGACAAATCCATTTTTTTGTTGAAATCCTAAAATCTAAAACAGCACAAATGTTTACAGCATAAACCAGCACCATCAATTTCCTGCTGTTTTGAATTTGAGAGGGTATCACATCTTACAGTGTATCTTTTAATTGTCTACACTGAAATATCATATGTGAAGTATTAATGTTACTATATGTAAATACTATATACAACATGAAAAATGTTAATTCTTTGTGTTTTTAGCTGAAGTATAAGCAGAGGGGACATAAAGAGAGTCGCAGTCTGTTCCACTTAATGGCACAGACTATCGACACACAGTTCGCCAGAGATCAGACAGAGATTATCAGTGACGTAAGCAAGAGTTTTATCATTTTTTTATTGAATTAGTTTGTTCTACTAATGCCAAGTATTTTTGTTGATTTAAAGGTGAAGTATAAAGAGGATGGTAAAAAGGAGATGAGTGTGAACCTGCTGTCTTTGGTGCCAGAGACGATCGAGACTCTACACGCTAAAGAAGCCATGGAACTACAGAGTGAGGTAAGGGCGGGATAAAGGAATTTTCACCAAAATAATAATTTAATAATAATTTATTAAAACATCATTAAAACAGTGCCATATCTACAGTACTACTAAACACTGAACAAATAAACACTGAAGTGAATGATTTTAAAAGCATTGCAGTGTTATGTATTATTTCTGAAGTGTGTTTTTACTGGATCTACTAAGAAGATCTACTAAAAAACATATATTTTTTGTTGAAGGTGAAATACAGAGAAGCGGCGAAGCAGCAGTCCTCAGTGTCTCTGTTTCATCACTTACCTCAGACTCTAGAGACTCAACACGCCAAAGAGGCCTCACAGCTGCAGAGCCATGTATGCTATTTTAGCTATTTTATGAGCACAGCTAAATGCTTCTATTTTAGGGATTAGAAACTCTGTTTCTGTTTTTCATAGGCACTTTACTGGTTTATAAGTGTATCTTGCATTTATTTAACTAATACAAAGTACAGTATGTAATGCAAGTACCGGTATATGATTTCTCTAAAACATACTCTACTTTTACTTGAGTACATGCCCTTTACTCTTTTGCTTTATGTAGAGCGAGCTGCACCGGCCGTCCCACTCGCTCACTCCTCTGTTTTCTCACAATGTCTTTGCTGGATTCTCATAAAAACTGCATAAAACATTAGTTTAGGTGTTCTGACAAAGGTTTTTAGTAGGCTAACTCTCAGCGCCACTGCCCAAACAGCCCAGTGGGAAAATAAAAGCGACCGTATGCGTTGAAGCAGAGGCAGAGTAATCAAATCAGTGGACACTGGGCACTAGTCTAGTACCCCATTAAAATGGAAATTGGACAGGATTTGAACAGACAATTCAGACAATTATGCAAAAAACATTTAATGCCAAAACAGTGCTATTCATTCATATGACCTGTTTAGAGAAGATTAAATCTGAATGTAAATTATCTTAAAAGGCACCACAGTCTATAAAATAATCCTGGGTTTGTTTAAGTAATTTTACTGAAGTGATAGTCTGTGCTCTGGTCCACAAGATACTTAGTTTAGTTCAGTTTTGTTAAAAATTGTCTTAGGTTAGGACCTCCCCCCACCATCAACTTTACAGACTTTTAGAAGACTTGTAGGCTACACTCTTGAGATGCACAGAAACCTTATTACAATAGGCACCCAGCTTGTTTATGTATTACTGTTACATTGACGCTATGTACCTTAGATGCTGGTTGTAGGGTTCCCCCACCTCCCAAAGTTCACTTTAACCCCTGCTCATAGCAAAGTGTACATTTACCCCAGGAAGCTGTACATTTGTGCCAGGAATAACTTCTGTGAAATGATTGTGAGTACTTTCTTATTATTTTTTGCTGTGTTTTCTGCAGGTTTTATATAAAGAGGCAGTGAAGAAGTATCTGTCTCATCCAGTTTATTACCAACTGCCGGACACTCTGGCCACTCAACTGGCTCGAGAACTCACCGACCTGCAGAGTGAAGTGAGAAAAACTTTTTACTATAAGACCAAGCATCACAAGGGGAAAAGAGACATTTAGTTATAAACAGGGTTAAGATAACATCTCAGTAAAATGCATCTGAAATCTTACAAACATCATATTCTAACTAAATCTAACTGTAAAAGTGTTTGATTTTTTTTTTCAGAATAAATACCGTGAAGATGGAAAAAGAGGAATGTGTCAAAGTTTCTACTCTCAGCTCCCTCAGACCACAGACACTGAGTTCAACAAGACAATCTCCAAACTGCAAAGCGAGGTGAGCTTTTAAAACAAAAAAATAAGCTATACATCAAAGTAATTGTTGGGATATGCTCCTGCAACCATAATGCAAACAAGACAAAATGTTTGATAAAGATGTCTTTGTGCAGGTGGAGTACAGGAAGTCAGTGAAGCAGGAGGCTGGCAGCTGTCTCTACGGAGAGCTACCTCAGACTCTGGAGACTCTTCACGCAAAACAAGTCATGAATATTCAGAGCCAGGTATAAATCAACACAAAACTGTATGTGGACTTTTGTGAATTTTATTATGGTTGAAAAGAATTTTCTGAGCTTTCTACAGCATACCTGGAGTTGTATTTTGGTTCATTGTTTGCTGAGGCGCTGACTTTCTAAGGAGCTGAAATGTTTTTTTCCCCTTACACTTACAGTCGAGGTACAAAGAGCAGGGTCAGAAGGACATGTCGTCCCCTTTATATTCATCTCTGCCTCAGACTCTGGAGACCGAACGAGTCAAAGAGGTCACTGAGCTGCAAAGCCTGGTAAAAATATAATTTTATTTTTGTCATATTGAAAGTTGAAGTTTAATTTTACATTTTTGGAATTATATTTTTAAGGTAAAATACAAAGACAAAGACATCAACCCGAAGCCTCTTTACCACCTTCTCCCTGAGACTCTAGAAACACACTTTGCTAAAACCATGTCCGACATTCACAGTGAGGTATGCACTGCATTATTTAGTTAATTTATTGAGCTATCAATTCGATTCCTTATAAGTTGTACCCTAGAGCCAGCTATTCTTCTCTATATATGTAAAGGAAATACAACATTGAACCTTATAAAACATATGTATATCTATATAAATTCTTTGATTCTGTGTGATGTTTATTTTGTTGCAGGTGTTGTACAAGAAGGACCGGGAGGAGGAGAGCAGCTGCCTGTTCTCTGTGCTGCCTCAGACTCTCAACACACAGTTTGTGAAAGACATGGCTGAGATACACAGTGAGGTGAGACGCAAATGACATTTAAAAGAGCTACTATTTTAGCACATATAACGAGAATAAATTTAACAGCCAAATGGGAGCTACTGTATGTCGAAGCTTAGTTTTTTGGGGGTTTTTTTAGCAATTGGCACTACATAAGTGAAAAGTCTGTGGGTAACAAACAATACCTGAACACAACCATTTGTTGTAGTTTAGTCAGAATTTATCAAACTCCACTTTCCTACTTTAATAAATTGATAAAGTGATATCCAAAACATCCAGGCATTTTTGCTGAATAAATGTATCAATTCATGTTTTTAGTTTTCTCATAAAAATGAATGGGAAGGTGTCACAGTTTGGTTTAGCTTAGCTGGTAGAGCTGCAGCACATATACAGAGCTTATACAGCTCGTCCAGCATTGTGGGTTCAAATCCAAATGCTAAATGCTATTCCTCTTTCTTCTCCTTGATTTCCTGTCACCTCACTGTCTTCTCAAAAATGTCTTTATAAAAACTAATGGGAAAAAGCACTACTTTGTCAAGCAACTGTACATTGATTCAACATTGAGATGGTCTTTTGCTCAAAAAAGATGCATACAGTATTATCCAGATTATTATTGAATTAACAGCTGTAGTCCATCCACTTGTATTGCACTCCTCAATCATGTTCTCAAGAGAACTGATAAACAGTGACATCACAGCCCCAGCAGCCAATCAGACGCAAGCGATAACAGATAGATGGTTTAAAAATAGGATGTAGATAAAGAGGAGCATTCACTGTCCTTCATTTTGTGATGTTTTTAGGTGAAGTACAAAGAGGAGGTGAAGCAGAAGTTGCAAGATTCACTTTATTCAAAACTCCCGGAAACTTTAGAGACCAAACACGCTAAAGAGGCCAACCAGCTGCAGAGTCAGGTGAGAGGGGGGTACACTTGATTTTTATTGTAGTTGGTTTGAAAAATACCAGAATTTTTTATTAAAAGGCTTAAAAGTTCTCCTCCTGGTTCTAATACTGATTCTCTTTTTATAGAAGCAGTATAAAGCTGAAGGGTTAAAGGAGTTATCGTCCAGTCTTTACTCACAGCTCCCGGAGACTTTAGAGACACAGTTCAATCGAGAGCTAGCCCTAATCCAGAGTGAGGTACAGATACATCTTTATAGCTACTTTAAACAGACTACATGACACAAATGTTAAAGAAATATGTGACATTTTAAACAAATTAAAATTGTTACTGAATTATATTGTTATGTTTTCAGAGTAAATACAAACAAAGTGGTAAGAAGAGCCAGAACAACAGCTTGTACTCTCAACTTCCACAAACCAATGAGACACAGTTTGCTAAGAGTGTCTCGGAGATAACAAGCCAGGTACAGCTTTTGACTGTTGAAATTGGTTTTGTTTGTTAAAGGTAATAGCATCTGTATCTCTTGTAGAACAAATATAAAGAATCTGGTAAAAAGGAGGCGTCCGGTTGTTTGTATTCAAAACTCCCGGAGACTCAAGAGACACTTCACGCCAAAGAGGTCTCACAGCTACAGAGCCAGGTCAGGGAGAATCCTGTTAATAACTTGATTAAAGAAATTTTGTAGTCGATCTAACTAGGTATTAAAATGTGTGTATTTGTTTGTTTTTTTAGGTGAAATACAAAAAGGACCCCAGCAGCAGCCTGTACCATCAACTCAAAGAGACTCCAGAGATTCAGCTCTCCAAAGAGCTGCAGGACATCTACAGTGAGGTGAGAGAACTAATTATGTCATAGTACTAAAAATAAAAAAAGGCCTCCATTATAATACTGTGGCGATTTTCAAAAGCCAGGTTTCTATTCACTCCACAGTCACACAGTGGAGGTGGTAAGCTATCTTTGTTGCCACAGCATCCCTGAGTCAGAATGACAGAGACGTGGCAGCTATACTTTGACTCAATTACACTTACATATTCATCAGCCAGTAACTGAGCTGTCTTGCCTAAGGATGGCAGTAAGCATTGGTTGGAGTGAGAATCAAACTACCAACTTTTCAGATTAGGGGCAACATGCTCCACCACCCGAGCCATATCTGCCCTAACTGACAGTTATGGACCAATTATGGGCAGCCACTTATAGAAGAACAGTGGTTACTCGCAGTTGTTAGATTTTAACCAAGGTTTCATCTTAAGCAGTGCCCTTTGGAATAACATTGTATTGGAGGGTCCTAATGGTTGTTTGTAACAGGCCATCCGGTGAGTCAGGTTATACTAAACCAGTTCTAAACTTCTGTGCTGATGATTCAGGTGAAATACAAAGAGGAGGGGAAGAAAAGTCTTGGTAAGAGTTTGTTCTCTGAGCTTCCTGAGACTTCAGAGACTGCACAGGCCAAGCATCTGTCAGAAATACAGAGCCAGGTGAGGTCATTGAACGTACACCACACTGTTTACAAATGCAGTTCATGTATATATTTTCAGTGCATACGTTACTACTGCAGGTGTTGTACAAGAAGGACCGGGAGGAGGAGAGTAGCTGTCTGTTCTCTGTGCTGCCTCAGACTCTTAACACACAGTTTGTGAAAGACATGGCTGAGATACACAGTGAGGTAAGTAAAAAAATATATTTGGGTACCGATTTCAAAAAGGACCAGAACTATCACTGCAAAAAAGATACATTGCAATCCAAGATGAAGCATATTCAAAAGCTCGGATGCTACTATTCACATCGGAAATGAGTGATTATAGGCAGCACTAGTAAACAACTGTATGGGGAACATAGATCCAGCTCTCACTTTTGATACTTGGGAAGCCATTATTTTTGACATTGCAAAGGGTGATGGTGCTGCCAGTGACACTCTCTCTTTAGATAAACCTTGTGTTGTTCTATTCTGGGCTTCTTATCTGTGCCTCACACAAATATCTGCTTCTGATATAAGTCTATTTCTATTCACTCCATGGGCCTTTATTTCTGCCTGTAACAACAAGGCATAAGCAAAATAAACATAGACAAGATACATATGATGTCTTATAGAGCTATGTGTATGTCTGCAATTGTTTACATAAAGATGATGATTCATTTCTTTTATGTGGGAGTTCAGGGTCCCCAAAAGCCATAACTCCAGCCACTGCTCATTTGCCAAGATAATATATTGGAATGTTTTTTGGTACATTTAGCATTGATTTAGCCCTTGTTTAGTACTGTATTGGTTGTTTTTTTGTAGATAAGTTCAACATTAGTTTATTCATTCAGCTTAACAATGGGTCTTCATGGGTGACTGGAGACTGTTACTGCAACTATGGGCCTGAGGTGAAGTACACTCTGGACACTGCAGTTGTTCGCAGGGAAGACATTAGCCCAAATCTATACAGTTTGGTGTTTGTATAACTAACTTTGATGACTTTAATGTGTGCTCTGTTGGTATGTTATCGTCCAGCTGAAGTACAAAGAGTCGACGAAGAAGGAGTCCAGTAATCCTCTGTATCATCTACTTCCTGAAACTCTCGAGACACAAAGAGTTAAAGAGGTCACTGAGCTGCAGAGTGAGGTAAAAAAAAAAAAAAAAATAATAACAGAATTTAATATATTTAATGATGTATAGCTATTTATATCATTAGAAATTAAACATAATTATTGTAAAAACAATTTTTTTTATTCAAAATTAGGCATAGATTTGTGTTTTTTTCAGGTAAAATACAAAGAGAGTGGAAAGAAGTTGATGTCCCAGAGCCTGTATTCTCAGCTCCCTCAGACGGCAGAGACACATCTGGCCGCCAAGATAACCGACCTTAGCAGCCAGGTAAACATCAGTATATTACCTCCAAAGAAAGACAAAGAATATAGGACTACCTGAAAACTAACAATACTAAGAAAGTCTAAATATTTTTTTCCCAGACTAAATACAAAGAGGAGGGCATGAAGAGCTTATCCCAGAGTTTTTACTCACAGCTTCCAGAAACAGCAGACACCCAGCTCGCTAAAACTGTCTCCGAGTTACAGAGTGAGGTGAGAGAAAGCGCAAAGCATCATGGGAAATGTAGTGCCTCCTTAAAACCATCATCTTTTGTTTGTAATAATGTCTATTGGTAATTCTGTTTTTCCAGGCCAAGTACAAGGAGGCGAGTAAAAAGAATGCTTCTCATTGTCTGTACCATCAGCTTCCTGTGACACCAGAGATACAACACGCTAAAGAGGTCTCACAGCTCACCAGCCAGGTGCAATATATAGTTTTAGTTTAAAAAATTATATATTGATTAATAATAATAATATTGTTTAAAATACACATTATGTTATTTATCTGAGGGAGCTACGTACATGTGTTGTTCTTTGTGGAGACACTGCTGTTAAAAGCTGGTTTATACCTGATTTAGAATTTGTTTAGACCTTAATATGTCCTGGTTTAGATCTGTTCTTTAGTGACTGGCTAGGAATTGGTCTAGCCCACAATATACTGTACATATGCAACCAGCTAACTCAATTGCAGAAGAGTGGATCTAAAAGACAAAGTAGTCCAGTTAACTGGCCTAAACAAACTATATTAACAACAGCATTATTGTTTAACTAACAATATCTCTCTGTAGGTGAAATACAGTGAAGGTAAGAAAGATCTGAACTCTGCGTTGTACAGTCACCTCCCTCAGACAGAGGAAATCAAGTTTGCCAAGGCTGTCTCAGAGCTGCAGAGTGAGGTACACCGAATAGAATAGAATAAAATTAATACAAATTATTGCGGACTGAATGTGTTTGTGTCTTCAGAATAAATATAAGCAGAAAGGAAAGGCAGACGTGAGCTCTGCTGTTTTCCACCAAATGCCCCAAACCAAAGAAATGGAGTTTGTGAAACACGTCTCCGAGCTGCAGAGTGAGGTCGGTGGATTCATGTTTACAACAAATACACTGTTCTTACTGTTAGACATTCTCTTAACATTTTGAAGCTACCAGATAGGTCTAAAACTTTCTATCACAGTGAATCTCATAGTGTCTCATACTGATGGTAACCAAGATTATTTTGCAGTTTAATCTTGATTTGCCTCAATTTTGATGTGTAGACCTAAGACCATTTGGTGGTCTTAATGTATTCTTTATTTCTTCCTGGTATAGTCTTGGCTTAGTCCTGGTTTGGTCCAGGAAAACCAGTACTGAAAAGACAAACATGTTAATAATTATGTGTTGCAGGTGTTGTACAAGAAGGACCGGGAGGAGGAGAGCAGCTGCCTGTTCTCTGTGCTGCCTCAGACTCTAAACACACAGTTCGTGAAAGACATGGCTGAGATACACAGTGAGGTGAGAGAAAGATCTCAAATTTGGATAGTTGTTTACTGTTTTTCATTTTGAAATCGACTGACATATGTTTTATTTAGAATAAGTACAAAGAATCAGGTAAAAAGGAGTTGGAGAAGTGTCTGTACTCTCTGCTTCCTGAAACCAAAGAGACTCAACACGCCAAAGAGGCAACACAGCTCTGTAGTGAGGTACGGACATAGAGTCACTGCCTACTTTATTAAGTTGACCGATTTACCTGCTCAAATAACAAACCAAATTTTACCTAACTAACTAGTTCAGTTTTTAAATCATATGTAAAAACTGTTTGTTGTAGAAAGCTTATCGAGAGGAGAGTAAGAAGGAGGCAGCGTGCAGTTTGTACTCTCAGATGCCTCAGACCATTGAGACAGTGTTCGCCAAAGAAGTCTCCAGGACACAGAGTGATGTAAGTCCACCCACAGGATTTTATCAAAGCTTAATCAACTACACAGTTACATTTAGCATGTAGTCAGTGCTGGATTAGAAACTTTCTGTATTATGTTGACAAGCTGTACAGGCTCAGGTCATTTCCAATTTATGACTCAACATGCTTTTATTTATCTCAGTTTCACCCAGAATTTCACCCTTACTTCCTTTGGATTCCCACATCACAATGTATTGGAGTCTTTGGATTGGTTACTTAATAATAAAGCCTAGATGACATTTACCCAAATAGCCTTAGACCCATATGTTTTCTCAACACACATAAAATCGTTTTTAAAGGCTGTTTGTTTGTATAATTGAGTTCTCTGAAGCGTAAAGACGTGAGGAGCAGATGTTTTCAGTCAACGACACACTGACCTACTGACACACACAGAGGGTCACCATCATATAAATGGGAAGAAAAAACAGGAGCATACAACTCATATCACACACTTCACTGGATCCTCTCAAATATACAGACATCTGCAGTGATGTAACATGAAGAGACAGCAAGGATAAAAGCATGCTCCATATTTAAATAATAGGTTGGATATATAATAGAATAGGATATACTAAAATTAGCTACCTCAGCAGCAGCAAGGGTGATTACAGTTCGTGGCTATGAGAAATTCAGTGATATCCACAAATCTACACAATAAAATGCCACAGTTCAATATAACACAAATCAATATGTTATTTTTTTTTATTTTTTTTTTTTAACTTTTATTGAACTTTTCCCCCCCCCAACATACATGTATTATCATTTTCCAGACTGGTCAGAATCTGTTACAGCATTGCATCTTACGTGTACACATTACAAGAGTCCACAAGTAACTTG
>JAVQKC010113823.1:0-32361 GCA_036025475.1 Philypnodon macrostomus
ATTAAATTAAATTAAAATAAATAAATAAAAATACAAAAAAAAAAAAATAAAAAAATCATTATTCAGCTAGAAAATTACATATCTCATTATGAATGCAATAGCCTAATGTTTCTTGATGACGCACCAAACAGTCCTGAACTAAAGTTTACATTATCAATGCCTCAGACACTGCCAGACAGTACATTATTAATTGTATGAATAAGAAGGAAGTAGCCCTCCTTTGACTGGGGCGAGCGAGTGTCACACAGGGCCTCTCCCTTGCATGTACTGCCCCCAGTTGGTTACTTGTGAGTCCTACACCTTGCTTTGTCTAGAAAGTTCTAACTAACAGTCTTTACAACAGGCTATATCGATATGAATTTCATTTAAAAAATTTGATTTTTTTTACATTATTTGAACTGGTTAATAACAATGCTTAAATCAAGAAATCTACCGTAACCTACCAGTTTAAGTCTGTATCATTTCCCCTACCCAATCAAACGCTAGTGCGGAGTTTTGCACTTTTCTGATTGGCTGGTTTGTTCTGTGGGGCGGGCGCATCTGTGTTCCCAACAAAAAAACATCTCAAACCCATCAGTATGTCTGTATGGTGCCAGAGGGACAGAATAAACCCTGCTTCAAACACCAGTCCATCCACAGGTAAGTCAATTTTATGTGTACCATGTCTCTGAGCTCGAAGTGAAAAAAATACATTTGCTATTTCAGTAACACTCACTTAAATGCCTAGTTCTTTGCACATATAGCTTTGTAGCCCTTAGCATAGTCTTGTTGTCTAAAGTTATTCTTCTTTATCAGGCAGTCCTGTTGAAAAAGGCCCCATAAAGACACCATGAAGAGTTTGAAGGCAAAGTTTAAAAAGAATGAGGTAAGTGCACCTGTTGTGAGGCCTGCCGTTAACTGGTAACTAGATAAAGCTTAGTAGTCTTTGTTTACTTAAGTGTTTTAATATATAAATGGCACTTTTTAGTTCAATATCAGTAGTCATTCATAGTCTTGTGTGTACGTATGAATGAGTGGTAGTGGGATTCAGTGTCAGTGAGCGGCAGCAGGGGAGCAGGGCTGTGTCCAGGCTGCTGCCATAGCCACAGATCTCAGGTAGCATTCAATTATTCAGGTGTACACAACCATACAGCCACACTCTCAAAGAATTCATGCTTTCCTGCTGTCCGGTGACTCACAGCAATACCAAAGGCTTCATTACATAATCCAGATTGTAGACATGAACTACCCAGTTACCATTGAAGACATGATATCCTAATAAAGTTTGTAAGCTTCAGTTTTCCCATATAAATGACCATTCACTCTGGCAGAGCAGGGCATGAGGGCATAGCTTATCCATCTCTTGTTTTTGCTGAGTCTTCACATCAAATGGGCCCAGCTCTGTGACTGCAGAGAAACAGATCTCCAATGTGACGCGGTCGGGGGGCACAGCGCCAGACCAAATTTTAGAGAGAAGTAGTGAGTATGCTTCAGGGAGCGAAGCTTGGGATATATTAGGGTATTGGAAAGAGGGCAGTCATTTTTAGTGTGTGAGAGGCTACAGTGTGTCCTGGCTAGCAGCTGAAGCAGGGTGGTAAGGTGCAGTTTTAGATGCTGATGACAAGGGAAGATGATATGTCGTTGATAGTGACGTGTGAGTTAGCAGTAGTTAGCAGCAGAGAATCTACATCTGGAGCTTGTCATGAAGATTGGAACATCCCTATTCTCTACTGAGCATGTGCACTGTCCTGTATAGCTTGGTAGTAAACATGCACAGTAGTCTTTAGCTATAGATAGCAGTGTGTGCAGAGAGCTATATGGATCCTCAGCAGCCTGTCTTTAGCCTGATGAAGCATTTGTGTCCTTGCTTCAGCCTTTTGCCACTAAATGTATGTATTCTCTTTTGCTTTTTCAATAGCCTATACAATATAATAATTACTTACTGTTTGTATTCAAGCAGACCCCTTGCATTGTTACGTTATGGGTATGATTTTAAGGTCCAGGTCTGTCATTGTTTGGCATGTTATGAGATATGTTGTTTGCTCAGTGTCATATTCCCTAACACAGTGCAGGGTGATGACCTGTCCTCTGAATTACCTCCCTTTTAGAGTCAGGACTGGAGTAAAAATGATGACAGACTTCTGCAGGCTGTGGAGCAGAATGAACCTGACAAAGTGTCAGCTCTTATTGTCAAAAAAGGTCTTTGTCCGACCAAACTGGATGCTGAGGGCAAGTCTGCGTACGTTTCTGTCCATAAAAGCAAATGATATTTTCCAACACTGTATTTACATTTCTTTTGAAACTGTACAATTACTTTTTCCCTAAGATTTCACCTTTGTGTATCACGAGGGAGACTTGACTGCCTGGAGGTCATCATTTCAAATGGAGCAGATCTTAGTGTTCCTGATGGTGCTGGTATGTTAAGTTGACACTGATAACTAGGGCAGGGTACCATTGATGCCTGGTTTTTGATACTGGTACCTGAACAGTTCTTTTTTTCAGTACTTATTTGTGTTATTGATTAGACTCATATAAGGGTCATTAAGAATATTATTATCGATTATATACTTGAACTGTTTGACAAAAGGTATTGCAATAATAAAAAAAAAATAAATACCAGTAGTATTGTTACTTCTTTCAATACCACTTAGGGATTATGATCGGTACCCAGCCCTACTGAGAACATGCAATTTGTGCATGTGTTATTATTGTGTATTATTATTATATTGATCATTATTATTATTACATTATACAGGTTTCAGTGCCCTTCACCTTGCAGCCAAAAATGGACAACCCGAGTGTTTAAAAAGACTTTTACAGGTAAACTCATAATTAATGCTACATTAATGTGTATTATTAAATAGTAAACAATCCCTCTATTTCAGGAAAGATTAGCTGTCGATGGCACTGACGGCATCGGTCGGACCCCACTTCATCATGCAGGTTACTTATTAGACTATCTTAAAACATAAAATGAAACTTCATTATATGAATAACAAAAATTGGATATTTCGTGCAGCAATCAGTGGATGCTTGTCTTGTACGGAAATCCTTTGGGATTTTAAAGCCAATATTGATGCTCAGGATGGGGTATGTGTTAATTTGACTATTATGTAAAAGCTGAACATTTAGTGAACATTTCTGTAATTGTCCTTGTGATTCCCCATCAGGAAGGGGCAACTCCTCTGATTTTAGCAGCCCAGATGAGCCGAGTGGAGCTTTGTGTGTTTTTGTTAGGGAGAGGTGCCAATGGAAATATTCAGGACAACCAGGAAAGGTTAGGTATTCAAGTTGAATTAGTTGTTTAGGTCATCTTGAGCTTTAACATCTCTATTGCTTCTTTCAATTTCAGGTCTGCTCTGATGGTTGCCTGTGAGACTGACAGTGTAGAGACTGTGGGAGCTCTTCTTAGGGGTGGAGCCAACACACAGCTTGTTGATGCTCTTGGACATAAAGCAAGTGACTACAGTGAAGTAACAGGGAACCAAACCATTTTACAGATGTTGAAAGATGGACCACCACCAGGTAAAGTATGATACATTAATAAACATGTGTGTGTTCATGACTGTACACATTTAAACTGGTCTCTCTGAAACAACATTATGGCTTGAATGAAGATCGAAACCATGTTAAAAATGCACTACCTTTTGCTGTATTATGAGCAAAGGTACACAACAGTGACATGCTTCCACAATACAGGGCCGCTCTGATCGGTTGATACATCAATTAAATCAATCGGGAATAATGTAACGAGGCTGATGTTTCAAAGCTATTGTAATTTTTTAGTACATCCTGTAGATATAACTATATTGAAGGTAAATTATATCTTGCTTTGTTTTCTCCACTGCGTAGCTTCAGACGGTGCAGACGAGGAGGTAATGTTGCAGATCTGTGTATTGTTACCTGTTCCTCGATAATCGCCCTCTTTGACCCAGTCATATTATGCATGTTTTCCAAAATGAGGTCCTTTTGTGCTGTTTACTTTTGCTTCCTTTTGTTGCTGACCGTTTGTGTTCTTAGAATTGTTTCATTATCATTTAGCCGATTTATTATCCCCCTCCTTCCCTGCTCACAGCCCCCCCAGCCTTCCTCAGTCACCTCATCAACGCAAGGGGGAACTACTCCCCGCAAACGAAAAGCTCCTCCACCGCCGCGCACCCCCCTACAGGTACTGTTCAAGTGTGTACACAGGATAGTTAGTATACTGTACATATCTTGTGTCCTATGGCCCGGGTTTAGAATTTGGCTCCATATCCCCTTTCATCATCCACTGTTGAAGATTTCAAAGAGAACCTTCCTTTTTGTATA
Source organism: Philypnodon macrostomus (assembly GCA_036025475.1). NCBI lineage: Eukaryota > Metazoa > Chordata > Actinopteri > Gobiiformes > Eleotridae > Philypnodon > Philypnodon macrostomus. The sequence continues at coordinate 4,288 of JAVQKC010113823.1, forward strand.
TTTTATGTATATGTGTATTGTGTGTTCAGCAGCTTCTCTCTGCTTGTTTGACCCCTTTTTGTACAGTAAATATTATAGTATTTATCAAAGAATCCAGTTTTTCCAGTGTATGTCTTTAAATTTTGTTCAGAAAACTCTCAGAAGTACCATGTGGATATAGAATTCAGTATTTGAAATGAATTGATGATAGATTAAAAGTGTAGAATTGTGATACTACTATATTTCTTTTTGTGAACAGAATTTAGCTCCATCTCCACAACCAAGAACGTCTGCCCCTGCTCCCCCTGTGGCCCCTGTAGCACCAGTGACCCCATCTCCTGAGCCTCTCCCTCAGTCACCTTCACCCCCTCTGTCTCCCCAACCCACAGAATCCTCAGCCCATGCAAATGCGGTAATTTTGTTTGTACTTTTCAATATTTTCCATTCAATTATATTTTTGTGGATGAGTTTTCTGTACCATGTTTTTGTGTGTGTAAGTCAGAGGATGAGGAGGTGTTTGAAGAGATTCGACGTCTGCGTCTTGAGAGAGGTCGCCTGCTTCAAAAGATTAAAACTTTGGAACAACAGCAACAGAGCACCATTTCTGCCATGGACCAGGTATTGCAACATCTGCCAAAAATAGAATTGTGTTAGTAACTAATGTTCATGGGCAAGAACCAACCTTTTCTGTATGTAAGAATGTGTTAGTGTGATGCTGTGTCAAGCCTGTCTCAGAGGAGCTGTGGTTACAGAGGTAGCTTACCACCACCAATGTAGAATTGTGGAGTGAATGAACAATTGTCTGGCTTACTTTTTCATAAAGCCTTAAGGTCTTATACTGCACAAAATAAACGATCAGCATATTATTATAAATTTTACCAGTTGGCTGAATTGAAGCAGCGTTTACAAGAGGCAGAGAGTGAAAGAGACAAACTGCTTGAGGAGTTGAAGGAAGCCCACGGTATTGGGGCCAGTGACTCGGATGACACCGATGAAATGCTGGCCTTTCCAGGTGTGTTTCTGTTCAAAATTAGGTGCATCTAACTTGTAATAGCATTATTGTCCTATTATCTCAGATTGACTGTAGTTATGGTGTATGTAACTCTTTTCAGAAAAACTGTTGTCAAAGCGTTCAAGAGCGTCTCCTTCACCCGATGATGCACCTCTCTCTGCTGATTCAGACACTGTGGCTGAGCTCCGGAAACAAATTGAAGAACTAGCGACCCAAAACTCTGAACTGGTGCTTAAAGTGCAGGTAATGGCAGTCACTCCAGCACATTCCCGTGACAAAGCAACATTAAGTAAATTTAAAGTCAGGTGAATATGGGTCATGGTCCTCAGTGATTTATGGTTTAAGTGCCCCTGACACAAGCATTAGTCACAGTGACCTAATGCTCTCACAAATATAAATGAACTCATTTTCAGAAACATGGGCGAAATTGTGGATGTCAGATAATGGTTATTCATCAATGTTTTATGATTTTGAAGTCACCAAAGTTGACTGAAACCATCTAAATGTATACAATTTTAAAACTATAATGAATTATCAAAACTATTTTATGTATTTATGTTTAGAAAGTAAAGCTGATTTATAAGCAAACGTTATCTTGTGGACAAATGACAATAAATATTCTCTATGAATTGATCTATAGATGCTGGAGATGTTTGAGAAAGATGATACGGACATGCAGAGCTCCAGTCCTGATTCAGTTCCGCTGGTGCAGTATGAGACGCTCAGGAAAGAGTTTGAAGGCCTCCAAGAGCGTTTATCTCAGCTTCAGTCTTTAGATGAGGCCTCCAGTGTAGCAGAAGACAGGTAATATATTAAGATATGTGTTTGCTTTCTTGTATACTGGATGTATTGATTGAATTATTTACCTTTTATACCATATGCTTAATTCATGTGTTACAGGGACGATAACAAGTCTGAGGGACAGAGTACAGATGTGTTAAAAGAAAAGGTGCTGGAGCTTACAGAGCAGTTGGCCTCTTCTCAAACCGAACTAGAAGAGCTAAAAGAGCAAATGCGTCTGGGAGTTCTCTCCGTGGACTGTAGTGAAGGGGATTTGACTGTAACAGGTGCTGGAACAGAGGAAGTGTCTAGGGAGGGTACAAGCCAGGTGGCCCTACAGCTCAAAGCCAGGGTCACAGAGTTGGAGGAGGAGCTAGCAAGCCTACGAAAGGGCGGAACTGAGGCTAACAACAACCAGAACAGTGACACAGTGAAACAGCTGACAGAGAAAGTAAAGGAACTTCAGGCGGCACTGGAGAAGAAAAAGAGTGTGAACATTGTAGAAGAGGACAAAGAAGAGCTATCAAGTCTTGTCAAATCTCTCCGCGAGAAAGTGGCTGAACTAGAGGCAGCCCTGGAGCAGAGCAGGACATCGGGGAATGAAAGGTCCAGCAGCGGGGAGAGTGACCAAGTACGTCGGCTTCAGGAGCGACTGGGAGAACTGGAGGCCGAGCTGAGGAAACGTGTGCCCCGCTCGGAGCTGGAGGAGGTGCAGGTCACTCTGGGGCTGCAGTGTGAACAGCTTGCCCGAGAGAGAGCTGATGTGGCCCGGAGGCTCAATGATGCCCTGCTGGAGCTGGAGAGACTGAGGCCACCTCAACATGGAGATGAAGAAGAGGAAGAGGAGGAGCATTCAGAGAGCTCGGAGCGTTCAGTAATATTAGGTACAGTATGTATGGAACTGCATTTTTCTTTGTAAATTAAAAAACGAATCATTATTTATTGTGTGTATTTTTTGAATATATATCTGTTGAAGTAGACCACTCGAGACATTCTTTGGCCGCCGTAAGAGAAGAGCTGGAGGTTGCGAGACAGGAGGCAGCTCAGGCGTTGGACTGTCTATGTGCTGAACGTGAAGGTCGAGCCCAGGACGCCCTACAGCTGAAAGATGCAGTCTCACTGTCCAAACATAAGGAGGCGCTGTCTGCCGTATCAGAGCAGTTAGCACAGACCCTTCAGGAGCTCCAAGAAGAGAAGACGCTGAGGGGACAAGCAGAAGAGCAGGCTGACAGACTAGGGGCTCTAAAAAACTCTGTGTCAAGAGAGGAGCATGAGAAAGTCAAGGTTGTCATGGATAGAATCAATGTATTTTGTTGGTACATTGGCTAGTTTAATGCATACAGTTTCTTTAGACATGGCTTAGACATAATTTATGTAGTAATGGTTTAGACCAGGTTCAGATCTGGTTATTTTATTATTTAGTTCCTGTTTTGTCTTTAATTAGTATTACATTATTCTTCATGAATCCCTTTTTAAAGATTTGTTATGATTTTGGCTCACTGTAGTCTTTATATCACAGGCAGAGCTGCATCACGCCCTACAGGCCAGTGAGAGTAAGGCGGCAGAGGCTCAGGATGCTCTGACAGACAAAGAGATGGAACTGAGGGAACTGAAGTCTCAGAAGGCAGCGGAACAGGGTCTGATTTCAAAAGAGGATCACGAAGGACTGCGTCTTTCTATGCAAGTCGAGATAAATGCAATAACAGCTCGCTTTAATGACCTCACTCACAAACATGAGAAAACCTGCACAGAGGTATGGACTGGTCAGTGTCTGTTTGTGTGGTCTGGTGTTATTCCAATGTTACTGTTGCTACAACGAGAGCTGTGTTCCATGAAGACCTATTTCATCCTTTTACATTATTCATATATGTATTACTTTCCCTCATTCATTCACACTTTCACTACTCTCTGTGTTTGGCTAATGAACCAGAGCTGCAGAGGTACAATGTAATTTCCATTGTGCTTATAGAATATAGCTTATAGAATGCCTTGTGCCATATTGAAAACTATATTAAGACTATTATTGTTAATCATATCAAGGCTATGTTTTCTATAATGTACTTTTCTATATATTTTCTTTGTTGTAGGTATTCCAGGTTCAGAGGGAGGCTCTTTTTAATAAAAGTGAGCGTCAGGCAGCAGAGACGCAGTTGGCAGCGATGCAGCAGAAACTCACAGAAATACAGGCTCAATCTAGCCACGTTCAAGAGCTCCATAAGGGCATCCAGGACTCCCAAAACCTTGTGAAGGAGAAGGACCGTAAGGTAGGAAATGACGATTTCTTCAAATGCAACTATCTTAGACTATGTCTGTAAGGTAACTCACACACAGGTCTTTTCCTGCAGATTACAGAATTGTCTAAAGAGGTTTTCAGACTAAAGGAAGCACTGGGTGCTCTTTCACCTCCACTTGGTATCTCCTCCCCCACACATCAAAATAACCCGGGGCAGCAGGTGGCCTTACAGAACAGAGTATCCATACTAACCCAGCAGCTACAGGTGAGGACACCACTCAGATGAAAAATGTGTGTCAGATTCATTAAATGTTTTTATGAAAAATATATATACCGGTACATTTTTTCAGGACTGGGATAGAAAGCACAAGCAAGTTGTATCAGTGTATCGTTCTCATCTCCTGTCAGCTGTAGAGGTTGGTCAAGTCAACAATTGCAAGTAGCAAGACTAAAAACCTTCTGGGTCACATTATATTTTGAACGATGTACAATGTTATTTATAAGTGAAATTTGAGTGGACGGTGTAAGTGGTTGCTGATACATTGAGATATACCAGCCTACATGTGTTTTGTCCAATAGGGTCGTATGGATGAAGATGTGCAGGGTCTTCTACTCCAGATCCTGAGGATGACACAGCAGGGACACTAACCTGCCTGACTTAGAAACCATCTTCAGCAAACTAAGCTTTGGGTATCACAAAGAGCCAAAAAAACATCTGCTATTGCTTCATGCATACAGTATATAAATACGCCTTCGCTTTAGCTTGTCGAAAATCAAATGGAGAAAGATGCTGGAAAAAGAGTGCCTTTTTATAGATAAACTGTAGACTTTCTGGGGTTCAATAAAAATGTGGATACAGGGTAAGTCTAGAACATGACATACATTGTGTGAAAAGCTGCTTTTTTTAATAGGGTTTTGTAAAATAAATAAAGAGAAAGTGAATTTCACTGTTGTGTTATTGCAGTTTTTGTTATTGTTTTTTTTTTTCAACTTGATTATTGGAGGCATGTGTATATATAGACACCTTCTGAGACATAGAATATACATGTGTCTTTTAAAAGCTATTTTATTGACAAAGCTACTGATCAGAAACTGGGAAATGACAAAACCAGCCTAACAGACTACACTATACAGCCTCGGTTCTGAAGTGGAAAATGAAAAAGAAAAACATGACAAAACCCTTCTGACAGTTCAGAGAAGCTTTAGGTAAAAATGAAAATTCCTGAGTTGCGATGGACACCTATCAAAGAGTGCACGTGTACACATAATGAAAATGAAAATAGTATTATATATTATCCACCATATAATAAGAGCAGCTTACACTACTGTCAACAAGAGATTTTTATCTTCAGGTTTGTTCAGTTATTCATTAGCTGGGTTACTGGTTTGCATTTGGATCATAACTGCATATTTATAACACGAAGCCTGTCTGCAGATATAAGGCACTGAAGTTGGAGGAGATAGAGACAGAGATGTACAGGCTTGAATATATTGAGTGTAAGTGACCAGTGTACTACTTTAGGCCACTGAGAACAGTCTCACCACAAGTTCAATACATTAAAATATGAACAGCCCTTAAAACATAAATGATACGAGTTATCCCAGGAGAAGATTTACAGTAGTTAGGCTGCACTGTAAAGAAGACATTATAATGGTTCATAACACATTTCTCAAGTGTTTGATTGGCTAATACAGTATACTTTAATTAAAAATATCATTGTGCCACCTGAGCATCAGGCACTGCTGACCTGTCAATGTGTACAAGTCTCTGTTTCCCATTGGAGCAGATAGTTCTCAGTTTGATTCTTAGACAGATCCTAAATTGTCCTTCGGGCTTCATTAATAACACTATCCACATCCACAACACCACATCCACGGCAGGCAGGAAGCACATTAGTACAGAGGGCTTTTTGGACAACTTTACTGTGCACTGGGTTCACAATGATATCTCAACCCTTGGGCATCATTGGCCTTTGACTTTCCCAGTTCTAAATATTTAGAATCTGTTGATTTTCGATTAGGTTAATACTTAATACTCTGTTGGAAGTCATAGTCGATCCTTGTAGTTGTAAAAAGAAAAGAAAAGGGAAGTGCTGTTCGTGGAGGATTTGCCACTGGCCCAAGATTAATTCCAGGTTTAAGTTCAGTTTTTCTTTCCAGAATGTACAGTGTCTATAAAACAAAAGCAGACAAAGGCAATCCACATCACTTTTTTAGAATCTAAACATGAATACAACATGTTATAGCACAGTATACTTACATCACATGCAGAGGTGTTTTATGGTTTCTTCCTGACCACTTGTTTAAGGTGAAGCTCACTTTCTGCTGCTACAATAGGCAGCTCATTCCTTAGGTGATATGAAATAAGGTGACTTATGCTTTCAAATAACATGTCTTTGGTCCTGACCTGTGTGGAAATAGTGAGAAATATGATATTCTGTGTACAGCTTGAGACAATACTAATAGTATAGTTTTAGTGAGACATACCACTCCTTCAGGATCCACCAGCAGTAGATGTTTGGGCAGGCCACAGTGCATGCCTGTCAACACATACTGTCCCGGGTTGGTCGTGCTCTCCCGAACCAGAAAGTCCCCGTCTCGTATCAGGAGTTTCTCTGCGTCTCGCCGGCTCATGCGACTGTGGTACCATGGTTCTCTGCGCAGCTGCTCCTCATTAGGCGCCACAGGTGCCCTACGCCGTGGAGGGCTGGGCCACTGGTCTTCCATCACACGCACACTCCCACCTGCTCCCGGCATCAAACCACCAACCCCTGAGGAGACACTGGACCCTACGAGTCCCCCACTAGCCTCATGAAGCTTCAGCGCATCTTCAAATGGCCCTGCAAAAAGATATGACAGATACATAAATCAAAACAATAAGGGCTAAAACACTTACATTACATTATTCTAATATTAAAACTTACTCATGTCAAAGAGGTCTTTCTTGGGACTATCCAGTGCTCTGGCCACATTGTGTCCATTTGGCTCCCGTGTCAATACTTCCAGATTTTCCAGACTCTGAGTGTTCACATACTGATGCTCTTCATAGTCTCTGCTGCTTGATGGTTGTCCATCAGCACACAAGTATCCATCTGAAGTCAGTCCTGGGAACAATGGTGCAAAAATAATGTTACATATGTTTTTATTTTATAATAAAATATAAAATTTCCAATCCAAAGTTCAGTCTATAAACAATATTGAATGACTTGTGAGCTATTTAATATTCATACAATAAATTACACAATTGAAATATGTTCACTTTGTACTGGATGTCTCAAACATCAAGGGGTTCTTCAGAATTTATAGATGTCATGTGTGCATTCTGCCACATGAGGTCTCACCTGAGCCATGGGTCACCTCTGTGTCCCAGTGAAGTTCATAACACAGCTGTCCGGGAGGGTATGAAGCTGGCTCTCTCCGAATTGCTGACCCCATCTGGGGGGAAAAATGCAATCTTATATATTTTTTATAATGCACTAACAATAAGATGTTACTGACTGACACTCACTAAAGACAACAAATGTAATTGTATCATTTAATATTTTATACAATTATACTTATGAGCACGCCATAAAACATACATCCTATACATTGGATAAAAAGATAGCCGATAGATACACATGTGGTCAAACACTACCAAATAACCGGTGAAATACAGTACATAGAAGTATCTCTTGTGACTTTTACCTGTGCTGTGTTCTTGCTCTGTGGCTGTGTGTGAATGTGACCAAGCAGAGCAACACTGGAACGCAGCCTGGTGTCCACCACTCCACCAACAGGGGGCTCCTTCCCAGGGATACTGTTGTAGTAGTCATGGTCCGAGAAGTCCTCCTCCTCCCCCCACCCTGGCTCCTCTGACCTAACTGACCTGAAAATGACAAAGCAACACAATGAGTTGTACTGATACTTGTTATCCATTTGTTTTCTAAAATAAGGTTAAAACTGACTATCCAATCCTGTTCTATGATGTGAAGTAGGTCGTCTGTAGTCTGGAGAGGCCAGGGGAGAAACTATAGTATAACTATTTACATAAAACTATGTCAGGATCTTCATGGTATTGTGTTAATAAAAGCTATTGGTTCACAGGTAGTTCATGTCACATAAGATGACGTCTCAATTTACACTCAGCACTTAATTAGGTACTCAAACACACAAATAGCTAATTAGCCAACAAACTTGATGAAGTTAAAACAAAGCACCAGAATGGGTAAAATGTGAGAAAAGGGCTTCCCACCTTTCATTAGATGTCATAGTCTTTGGAGGACTGTGTAGATACTGCCTGAACTGCAGCTCAAATGCCTGACCAATGGTGCTGATGACACTCTGAGCCAAGCCATCTGAGCACTCCAGTATATGACAGGCTGACAGGCAAACAAAAGGTGTGTTAATTTCAAAGGCTTTCTAAAGTAAACTAAGTTATAATACATTGTTATGTGTCACACAAAACCAACCTCGTTGATTGACTGGGTCTTTTGCCACATAAGCAACATAATCAGGTGTATCCTGAGGAGAGGAGAGGAGAATTCAGTTCACAGAGATAAGACATTAAAACTAAATAAAGAAAAGAAAATGGCACTCACTGTGTCTCCTCCAGAGGCAAATGAAATAGACTGCATAGGATGGTGTGCTATCACCTAAGACACATTGAGATAGTAACCGTACTAATTCTATTTAACTGCATATACGTTCAGCAGTATCTTGTAACGCTTGACATTCTACCTGTCGTGTGGTGGGGATGAGCAGGCTGAGGCCATCAATAGAAATATTGACAGCGATGCTCATCCCTGCGAAGTGCAGATTATTCTTCCCCATGATGGACTGCAAAGCCTTGTTTAGGGTCTATCAGAGCAAAGCAATAAAGCGATGTGAGTAATGAAAAGGGCATCGTAATTATAAAAAGTGCTGACCTTCTTTCTCCAGGCTCCCCTTCCTCCAGGCACAGCTTCACATAGTCTGTTGATGGCTTCTCTAATTAAGGGAATGGAAAAAGGCCATAGGTCAAATTATAGTGGGCAATAAACATTGATCAAAAAGATTTTCTATTTAGCTATTATGTTGATATCTTGTGGTAAAGAAATGTGAAATGTGAAACAGAAAACAGCGTCACTATAATGAAAGGTTAAACATAAACAAGAGCTTTGTGCCCTCTGCCCTGGGCTAAGGTCATAGATCACAGGTCAGATGTTATAAAAGGGGTTTCTACAAGTATCTAAAAAACACAACCTTGGAGGGGATGGTAGTAATGGGTATTTACTTAAACAGTATGTATAAGGGTCATTTTACTGCATTATACTCTTTACTTCTACCTGAGTAATATTTCTTTGTAGTAACAATACCCTTACACGTGTATAACCTTTTTATTTACTCTTATTTGGTTAATTATTCGGATGACTATTTTTTGCTTCTTTTTGAGCAATAGAATTTTGAAGTAACAATACTCTTACATGCACAGAGGCGGTTTTATATCAGGTTTGCTAGCTGTTTTGAGAGTGTGATGCCTCCTGGGAAAAGCTGCCTAATGGCTATTTAAGTCTTGGACCCATTGAACGTCTTTGCCATAATGTACACAGGAGGGAGAGGGAACAGCAGGGACTGCAGGGAAGAACTCAGCCACCCCTATCAAGTGGCTCGTAAATATTTAAAAAGCAGCGTCCTGGGCCCCATCTCATCTAAAGGTCTTCTTGGGGATTTGGGGAAAAAAAACAAAAAACAAACAACACAATGTTTCAATGAGTCACGCTGATGTGGATGAAGAGAGGACTGTGAGAGTGCGGGAGAGAGGAGGAGGAGGAGGAGTCAAGATCATGTTGTTGTTTTTGTCTTGTCTTCATTATGAGCGGTGTGGATACTCAACACACAAGTACTGTTCTCCCAAATCACTTAACAAGGTCTCACAGGCTTAAGGACATTCTTCACATTTTGACACTTTATATTACATGGCTTTTTTTAAATAATATTTTTATTTAATAGGACAGTGGAGATGAGACACCACAGAAACCATAGAGGGCAGAAGGGGGTGAGACGTTCGACTAATGGGCCGGATTCTAACCCACAATGCATTTGTGCTGCAGCTCTACTGACTGAATGCAGCACACCAGCATTGTCTTTTGAATATTTTGTATTAAATTATTAGTTTGGTTCTGGATTAATCAACTAAAATCTGAATTTTCTATTATTGCAAGATAGGGATACCTCCACTGCCATAAAGATGCCAGCTCCAGACACAGCTCAGTAAAGGAATATCTGAATACCTGAAAATGCCCGCTTTGCCACTAGATCATCATTGTGAGAAAGGGCTAATAATTTGATGAAGGCCAACTCTCTCCTGTTGCTTCTAGTATTGCAAACTGATTGTATTGCATGGATTCTGAAAACCACATGGATGTGGTGATCACAACAGAATGTGAAACTTCATGGAACATCATTTAGTCAATCACACTGGAGACATGCTGCACTGTCTTCAACAACAATGCTTTATATAGCCTTTGTGCTGTTATTGTTTTGAGCCTTCCTCTGGGAAGTTTCAGCCACATACATTATCCAGCAAGACTCGGTCCTGGGACCACTGCAGCCTTCCACAGTCATTAGCGAACATCATCAATAATACATCCCTCTTTCTATCACTCCATCTCATGCGCCTTCTCCCCCTGCACTTATGTCCTGGACGCACAGTGGGCTCCGATTACAAACTATTGATTTTTGGTGGGAGAGAGACGGGAGGGTGAGCAGCACAACCCTCTCATGAGGTAATAGAGTGCAATAAAGCTGTTATATGACAATAACATTGCAGGCAGCAGTACAAAAACCCTAAGGTAAGACATTATTATGAGTTGTAAACTGTAAAACCACATCACTTCCATGAGAATATCTCAAAGTTTAGCCTTATTTTGTTTTGATATGAGCCTAGAATTTCTTTAAATATTAATTATTTTATATTGTACCTCTACCAAAACATTAGCTTGTCTTACCTAGTGACCTGAGTACGAGTGTTGAAGTCCAAGGAGCGCATTGACTTCTGTACTTCAATACAGCCCATGTACTGTCAAGACAAACAGAAATGTGTTCATGAAATTGTCACTGCACTTTTTAATGAATAAACAATACATTATTTGTTTGTAATGTGTCAAGAATAAAAACAGATGATAAAAAACGAGAGCATTACTGTATAATTTCATAAGCAAACATGAGCCTATAAAGTGCACAAATGTATCCAGCTGAGCAGCATCTTAATGGCTTTTGGATTCAGGTGGCCATGGAAACCAAACTAGATTAGAAGCACTAAAAGTGCTCTGTGCAACACTAGGACAATGATGGAGATTATTCAGAAAAGCTTCTATTACTTCAAATGTCTATTACTTCAAATGTATTTGTCTGCACTGTGACCACCGCCAGACCAAAAACACAGCACCAAACAAGAGAAAGACAGAGAGCAGAGAGCATCCTCTGAGTCTAAGGCTTAATGAAGCTTCTAACTGAATTTAGGGGCCGGGGAAGTCTTCCATCAGGAAAATTGTGTGTCTCTTTCTTTTTTCACCAGTGTCTCTTTTGAGTCTAATGGTCACGCTCATGCATTATGTTCTTTATATTATTCTCATTTTTGAATCAAATGCTCTTCACACTTAGCTCAGTTAAACACATTAGGCTACTTGTTTTGGGATACTTCCAGGGAAAGAGAGAGCCTTTCCCTCCCATTCCATCTGCTCCATTGCAAGCTGAAAGTACTCCAACAATGGCTTGAAAACGGCATTACAGCTTCTATAATTCAGCAGGGAAATGGTATCTAGTGGACATGTATTATATGATAACACTGCAGTCTTGTGTTTGAAGTCTGCAGCATTGTCCTGACAGTCAAAGATGGAAGAAATTAGACCAGAGGTTTACAGTGTACTAGCAAGACAAACAATACCAAGAATAACATTTGTATTTTCACCAGTAGAGATGTATTTGTGCATGAGGGTGTGTCTGTGTGAGAGAGAATGATGAACAGAAATAGAGGCAGTGTGGTTGTGTGCTATGGGAGCTATGCTGATTTAAATTGTCACAGCACAGCAGAAATCTGCTGTCACTCTGATACTAATACATGCACCAAGTCACCTGCATTGTTTACATTAAAACAACCTGCACAATGGTGGGATGCCATGTTACCACATGCCACATATCCGTGTCAATAGTCATAACAGGAATCTTAACAGTAATGTGAGAGCAACATTTCAGGGAATAGGACTTATCTACAAAATCCCTTCCACTAAGACAGATGCACCACTCCCACATGCTGCCCACATCACATGATGCAAATGACTGTGATTAAATCTAATTGAATATAGGAATGAATGGTGCCTGTATAATAGCATTAGAGAGTATGCTTGGGACCCAAACTGCACTAATCAACAGTCATGTCATTAGTTTGAGGCTAAAGGATGAAGCACCATGGGTGAGGCAAACAGGCGCAGGGGGTGGAGCAGAGCAGGCAGCCAACCTGAAAAATGTCTTTGTAAACACAAAGCACTGCCTGCGTTATGCCTGTGTTAAGTGATTGTATTTCATAAAGTTACAATATAATGTAACTGTAAAAAATGTATGGTAACAATAATATATATCCTCTAAAAAGATTTAATTATGTATTCTCCAGCCCTTGCAATGCTGTAGCTTTCCCTCTTATCTTATTAAAGAAAAAGCTTTAGGGCCCTGACTATTATTTTGTGCTTGCTCTGGACAGGTAGTAATGGCACTTACCCTGACAATATATGAAGCCCCTGGTCCAGCAATCTTCTTGTCTGGGTGTAGCCAGCCCTGTGTAGGTTTGTGGATGAAGTTGCCCTTTTGGCTGAACTCCTCACCTCCGAGCCACGCTGCTCCTTCCACTCTTGTCCTGCGGTTTAGTCCTGACCTGGAGCTCACCATACTCCCAGGGCTAGCCATGGCCTCTGTCGCCCCAAAACTATGGCCACCTGGGTTGGTAGAATTGGCCGATGCCACTGCCCTCTGCCCCCGGATGGCCTGTAATGAACATGGAGTGACACACACAGGGTCACAAGAGTTAAGCACAGCTGCCAGACTGGCCACGGGGCCGCTGGCTGGAGCATTAGGCCTGTGTGAAGAAGAGGAAGAAGTCTGTGAAGAAGTTCCTGCTGCTCTGCCAGAGTCCTTGCTAGAGCTGGAACTGGAGCTGGAGTTGGATGGACTGCGGCTGAGCAGGGAGTTGGAGAACTTCCACTGAGGCATTCTAGGGATGAGCATGCAGAAGGTTGTGGTGGCATCCTGCTCCCCATCCAAGCAAGGTGAGTCTGCCAGTGCTGCAGCCCCAGCAGAGGCAGACGAGGGCCTGATGGTGGGGTCCAGAGGGGGCATGGGAGGCAGAGGGAGGCTTGGCGTAGCAGACGGGACCACCGGTGTGGCCACGACTTTGCCACTCATGGCTAAGCTCTGCATCAGGTCGTCAGAGGAGGTCACAGACTCGTTGCGAAAGCGGCCATACTTTGGCTTAAGGAGCATGCCCGGAGGAGCCGTCTTGAGCAGCAGCTGAAATGGGGGGACACTTCCAGGGGATGGATCGGGTAAGAGGGGAGAGGGGGAAGGGGAGGGGAGAGGTATAAACAAGGATGGGACAAAACTAGGAAGACAGTCTCCGATGGTGGTGGTATACTCCTGTGAAAGTGTGGAGGCAGCCCGGTCCACTGCAGCTCACGCACACACTCTGTCCCACTCCCATGCCGCTGTCCTCTCTGTGTGCTGACCTGCTGCCTTTTACTGCCTCTCTGCTCCCTCCCTCCCTCTCTCTGTGGATGATGTCATTGAATCTATTAGTCCTGCCCTGCCCAGCTGCTTTCAGACAGTATTAGCTAAAACACATCTGTCTGAGCCATCCTCCTCTCACACATTTGCACTCAACACACATCTATTAGTCACAAAAGAGAAGATTTAGATATTGCTATGTGAATGTTTATTATCTCCACTCCAGTCAGAGGTATTTTTAAAGTATTTGACAGTTAAATATTGGTCTAATGGAAAGGTATTTATTAGAAGACTAGCATATGTCCATGTAAAAAAAGGAATGTGGTGTGAGTTTCATTCAATTATATTAAGTGGTTGTATATACACACTGCAATTTAATCTCCCTCTACACAGACAAAAACAAAGCTCAGAAATGTCCGGTCCCATCTGCCTGCATTCTCTCTGAATTTCCCTTTTTATATGTTCTCATGTAGGCTACTGCTGTGTTCAGTTTCACTTTCAAATGATAAATATATACATTTAAGTTCTCAAAGTCAGCCAGTATAAAAAACATTAGACAGAGCTTACCACTGGCACAAATGTGAATGTGAGAAAGAGGTGTCATGCAAACAAGGTTACCAGATCCTGAAATAAACCAATAATCAAGGCCATTTTTTACTCAAACAAAGCAGTCAACATACACCCACCCCCAAGTACAACACTAGTATTATACTGACACAGACGAATTGCTTAAATTCAATCATGTAATGACAGGCATTTGTCTTCTCCCACAATCAGTTTTGACCATCAAGAGATGCACTATCCATCTTGAAAAGACTAAAGGTTTACAATAATTGCCTAAAAGGATTTCCTACTTACCACTATATAAGAATCCACTGGTGTGAAGCTTTTCTGAGAATTCCTATGGCCTATAATATTATAATTAGAATGGCAAAAATGACGTTTTTACTATGTTACCCAGATGTCTGATCAAGATACATTATATAGACACAAACTCAGCCACAGATTTCCCACCTACTTTTAAACAGCCAATCACTTTCTGATTGTTTGCAGTTAAGAAGTTACTGATCAACTAGAGCATTGATTGCTCGGCCTACATTGCAACAGTGTTATCTTGGTACATTTTTGGAAAATAAAGACTCAAAGTAACATAATATTAAAACCAGAAGCTATAACAGATTTAGACAAAATGATAAAGCAAAGTTGTATCTTAGGCTACAAAGTATTTTGCAACTGAGTTACTTGTTATTTGTCTACCGCCGCGGTGAATAGTTAATATTTACCTTTTAACTTCATTTGCATATAGAATGGGTACAACACATGCTGTGACTAAAACAGCACTCATTAGTGTCCCTCTAACAACAGTTATTACAAACAACAACCTTCGTCAAACAAAAAACATAGAGATAATAAATAGAGAAGATTTTTTTTTTAAATTGTATTTTTTTACTAAAAGCCTGAACATCATTGTGGTGCATCATCTGAAGCATAGACGATCTCCGGGTGAGGCGGTTTCCGGTTAGCCCACGTGCCACTTTTCTGACCAATGAGAGTGGAGCGAGGGGCCGTTAAAGTTTTGAACAGTCCGTCCTCTGAAAACAGCGGTAACACTTTACATGACAGCTCCTCGGTTGCTCCTTCACAGTGCTGTTCTCTAACTCTGGTTTACAAGCAGTCCCGTGGACAGTGTTATTGATTGAAAAATGTCGAAAAAACAGATCTACTATTCCGACAAGTATACTGATGACGACTTTGAATACAGGTAAAGCTCGTATGAGGCGTTAACGTTTTAGATGCGGCTAACGCTACAAACATTAGCATTTGGTGATTGAGACAAACAGGCTAGTTTGAACGTTTTATGAACAAATTTACTTAACTTTCCGTATGTTTGAACCGAATTGTTTGTTTTATATAATTTACCTAGCGTGTAAAGTGTTCTTGTGGTAAAATGACAAATCGGAGTGCAACCAGAACGTTAGAGTTAACTACCGGGGTAGCTATGTGGCACGGTGCATGGTTTATGTAACTAGCGTTAATTGTATACACTGTGTAACATCTTAATTATTTCTACAGACACGTCGTGCTTCCAAAGCAGCTGGCTAAACTGGTACCCACATCCCACCTGATGACAGAAGAGGAATGGAGGGGACTCGGAGTGCAACAGAGCCAGGGCTGGATACACTACATGATTCACAAACCAGGTAAAGACCAAAACTCTTTCTACTGCCACTAAACCAAACTATTTAGTTTATTCTATTCTAAAAACAGCTTAACTCTAGATACTGTTTAGTATTTTCAACTTCCCAGTATGCATTTTTATTGGGTTTGGAAGTGTTAAATGAGCTTAACCCAAACTCTGACCAGTTGATATTCTGGCCCTAACCCTTAAGTAGACACAGGGACCAATAGAACACCCTAACCATTGCCCTGGCCCTCGCCTTGACCAGTTGATATTCTGGCCCTAACCCTTAAGTAGACGCAGGGACCAATATAACATCCTAACCTTGACCAGATAAAATCCTGACAAAGCCAACAACTTCAGTGTTGGTCCTGGGAGAACGTCAGCAACATGAAACATCTTAATTATTTGAGTATTATTTTTTTTTACTTTAAAGAATTGATTGATTATGTCATTATGTGTGAAGTGGATTAGTTTCTCATATGGTGCATCTTCTTTGTTGACATCAACAGAAATGGGTGAACAAACCTTGGCTTCATCATAATTTACATTTTTTTATAAAGACTGCATTATCATAGAAATTTAAAGGACATAAATCACTATAACACTTTATCAATGTATTAATATTATTTTGATTCTTTTTTTTTCAGAGCCACACATACTGCTGTTCAGAAGACCACTTCCAAAGGATTTAAAGGAATAATACACTTGTAATATACATATTCTCTTGATTTATATTGTCTTTGGACAATACATGCTTCTAAATACAGTGCACGTCCTAATTTATAGTGTTTCAATTATCTAGTTTTTTTTGTATTTCAGTCTCCTCAATTTTTATGAGGGGCTGACGAGCATTATTCCACTGTGACAAGATGCTCCTGTAAACTCAGTTTGTTTTTAGCAAAATGGTTCTAAAAGCATTGTTGTATTCTTAAGCCCATGTTTACCTTTCTTTTATGTACATACATGCATATAATATCTAGATCTACTTTTTTGTAATGAGTCATAATTGATTCATCAAGTTCTTTATTGGAAAAAAATAAATGTACTTTGTACATTAAAATGACTTCTGTCTCCTGCGGTACTGTTTTTAATCTGGTATTTGTATGACAAGTGGTGTGATGAATTCAGAGTGTCTGATGCCTAAGGAGTAAGCAGGGGCCCGGGCTTTGTGCACTGTCACTGTTTCAGGGTTGTACGTCCCAGGACCAGGTTTCTTGGTGTCAGCTTTTGGTAGAGTGTGGCGCCCCAGTATTGAAAAAGCAGGCTGTCGAGGCAGATAGACATTTGGGTCAGTGCTGTTGTACCGGCACGGTCCTGGGGTCTTGGCCAGGTCCACCGCCGGTCCGCCTGTGGGGTAGCTAGCAGACATGGTGTAACACGCGCTGGCTGGCTTGTTTGGGACTTGAGGGCCCATTAGTGGAGGGAGGCAGTATTTATTTGGGGCAGGTACTGCATCAACAGTGCGGTACAGTGTGCGTGCACCCAAGGTGTAGCACGGAGGTCGGCGTTGAAGGTTGCAGGGTAGTGCTTTTTCAGGGCTGTATGTCCCTGGTCCTGGTGTCTGCAGGAGTTCTTCTATTAGATAAAACGAAGTTCAAATCAGCTTCTGTGGAGCAACTCAGACTTATAAAAGGCTTAGAACTCACTTTGTGCTTTCACTCTCCCCAACATTGAATAAGCAGGTGTACCATCCTTTCCAAAACGAGTCATTTTGTCATTGATGTGATACTGAGGCCCAGGACTAGAGTCAACAGAGTACACTAGACACAGCACAGAAATATTAAACGTTATAGTAAACCTCTGCGCCTAATTTTTCAAATATGAAAGTCATTGAGTGGCGCTAAATTAAAAAAAAAAGTTGTCTTTGGCAGTGTCTCCACCTGCTGTTTGAAAAGTGGTATTGCAGTTCCAGAAATGTATTTTTCTGTATGGATGATCTGAAATAATGAAGCACTGCAACATAGTTACTTACTATTGTCACTCATTCGACCATGGAAAGAATAAGCTGGGCTTGTGGGCTTTGTAAAATCATGGCCAATGAATCCAATGGTGGGAGGAAGCCCATAACGCCCAGGTCCAGGTCCTGCCAATGTTATTAAATAGCATAATAAGAAATAACAAAAGCTGTAGCTGTATAGATTAAGTTAAAGTCAAACCTACCCTTTTCTCTTCCTGCAATCGGTGGATACTTTCTTTCCATTTGGCTTTGTGTTTTTCCTGCGAAACACCTTAATTGAATCTTAGCACTGATATTTCTATAGCACACAATGCAGCATACTCCTACTACTTGTTGCAGTATTTTCTTCTGTGCATCACATGGTCTCTTCCATGTCTGTCCACTGCCTGACACTAACATTAAAATGATCAATGAATCAATCCCCCATTTCATCTGAAACCTATAAAACCCATCAAGATGACAGCAGCCAACTCTGTACTTACTATCTATCAGCCGTCTTTGTCCAGCGGGTCCTTTTGCTGTCACTGATGGGTGAATGGCCCTTCCACCACAGAGCTGCATGTATAGGTGCACTCAGCTGCTTCTAAAGAACAATGTCATCACTCCAATTCACTCTCATGTAATGCTACCTGCCCACAGTAAAGCATGAAACCAAGATCCCCCTCTGCCTCCTTTCTCTTTTCACTCTTTCTGCTCATTGCAGTGTGGAGACGCACTCTTCAACCGTGCATGAAGTTACCACGGAGACAGTTTGTGGCAGCCAGACCTCCTGCAAAGTCTGGTTATGGGTAAAAGTCACAAGTTACATTTATTGGAATAACTATTAGAAATAAAATGTCAGCGAGTTAATGGACAATTACTTATTCTACGGGACTGATACAACATTATTCCTACTTGAGTATATGTTGTGGATATTAGTTTTTTTTTTTATTTCTATAAAAATACTTACATTATATTGAGGTGCCAATACATTTACAGTACTTGAGTACAATTGTTTTTGAATCCTCATCTGGTAGAAGTAAATCTATATTCAAAGTTATTTTCCTTAAATGTAGAGTGGAGAGTACGTTTATTTGTCTTCACTGATTCATGGTGGTCTATTAATATCACATTGATACAGGGTCAGATATAGTTCAGCACATATGGAGTTGCCTGTGCGCTTAGCTCATGCAGCTGATGTGTTCATGAACTACAGCTGGAATACAGTTGTGGAAATGAGAGCGCAATCCACACCAGTTCCTCAGATGTTGTTACACTTCTTCAGGAAGCTTTGATCTTCTCTAATCCAAACAATGATTTGTACTGGCAATTCAAGGGTCTGCACAGCGAGAGGCCACAGTTACTGAGAAGGATGACAAGTGACATGTGCAGAAAAACAAACATTAAACTTTAACAGAGTTCAACTCACTCACAGCTGCTGCTTTGGTAACCTGAATCTGTTGTTAGCGGTAACACATACACAAAACAAAAATAAATCCAATATACTTATACTGTAAATGTTAATGCACATGTTCCACGTCTGGGACCAAAACACGACAGGTCAGAAAATCATCTTTCAAAGCAGAGGGCCTTCTAAAGGAACATGATTATACAGAACACTGCTGACAGGAAATTATCTCCATACTTAGCCTTTCAAAGGAAATGGAGCAGCACAATGTTCAATGTGCTGCTCATGAGTGAGTGTGAATTCATTTAAACTGTATCACATTTTAACAAGAAAATTACCACGTTTTTACAAGATACTAGCATGTTAAAGATAAGTATCACATTATAACAAGACTGGAAATTATCACATTATCATACTAAACATATGTTGTTATAAAATGATTATCATATGATAGTATCTAAATCATATCTGTCTGTCTGTCTGTCTAAAACATGATAATATCTTGTAATTTCATGATAAATTAGTATCACGTAATCATGTGATCATTTTGTATCTTGTTTTAAAACTTGACGTTATCTTGAAACGTGAAACTGTTTACATTAGATTACTCAGTTGGCAGTACTACTCTGCTGTATGCACCGCTGTCCCAGGCATGTAGAAAAAAACACACAATGCCAGATTTAACACAAGTCTTAATGGAAGTGTGGACTCTTGACATTTTATTCTCATTTGATTAAAAGGCATGTTGTTTTATATGAAATAGCACTTCAATTGATACAATTTGGAACATTTACAGAATTATACACTTTTTGGATTAACCATGGTTGCTTCAGAAAAAAACATTATAGCTTATAACCTGTACAATATCAATTTGTAAAGTTTGAAGGTCTGAGAGCACAAGAAAATGGACTTAGATAGTTTCATAAATATATAATTACGCGACTATTCTCACTGAGCTAAAGGGTTAGATATCTTGATTTTCATGTTCAGTGCTCAATGAAAAAAAACAGCAAATGATATGTCAAGTTGCATATTTATCTAATATTGTGCAGCCTTTCTACTCTCCACTGTCCACTCAAAACACATCAGCTTATGTTTCTGTGAAGCATATGGTTAGCATATGTATATGTCCAGCAGGATACCAGCACAAGAATTTTATCAACATTTCATCAGCTGGGTTAAAGCTTGCTATGAAAAAAAAAAGTTGAAACAACCATAAGGTAACATAAAAATAACACAGATCTCTAACTACAAATAAATACCATTGAAAATATTACAAAATAATTATTTTTGCTTAAAATAATGTGTAATTACAAATATAAATACTTGATTCTTCTAGTGATTATAAGGCAGGACGGTGAAGAATAACAAAGATATAAAGTTGTCTATGGGTGACTGTCTGGTATAGACAACCATACTGATGTGTTAACCTATACATACATACACTTTCACACCAGGTAACCTCTTCCAGACTCTGGCATCCCTGTTCAGACTGAGCCTCATTGAGTCTCTGGTCTTTTGTCCATTTGAAGCTATTCACAAATAATGTACAATTTGGAAGTGAGCTTGAAGTTGCTTAGTAGGTGTTTCTGTGAAAATAAGAAAATACATTTTGTTTATTTGAAACGTTCATTAAAAGCACATTTGTTTGTAAATAAATCTTTGTACCATCGCTCTGGACTGTTCTTTGTGTCTGGTGTTGGTAACTGAGTATCTGTAATCTCCTTGGACTGAACCATCGTAGCTCCAAAAGGGAGGTAAAACTGATCCCCCACTTCTGCATCAGCGAGGAAAGGCTCTGTGTCAGGGTCGTATTCATAGGAATAATAGGAGACCTCTGCCACTGACGCCTGCTCCTCTTCACCTGGACACATTAGATTAGTTGCATATGAAAAGGCCCATTACTGCAGCAGTACCTGAAAACAGACAGCAGGAGTCCCTGTGTACCAAATATATTGTCTAGATTCTTTGTTTTGCTTTGATATACTTCACTTCCCTTTGCTTTTATCTTCTTATCACCATGTTTTTCTAGCACGTATGAAAGACTAGTGAAAGTTTACATTCACTGTTGTCCCTCTTTACGGGTTCACTAATAGACAAGTCTGCACAACCAACTAATTCCTGCACTTTAGTGTCGTCCACTGCTCCACTGTGAAGAGTGACAGCTTTTTGGCTGATCCTGTGTTCAACTATTACACTCTCAGTGCACTTTATCAGACACGTGTAACTGCAGACCTGCCTGTGTAAACATGCATTGTGAGCAGGTGTGTGCATACATTTCAAATGTATATGTACTAGTGAATGTGTGAATAACAGCATTCCTGTGGTGAGAGTGAAGCATTAGCTTTTGTACTAAGGAGACCTTTGGCTGAGAGCAGCTTTGTGAGGTGCAGCAACCAAAAGCTGCAGGTATGAGACAAGTTTGAGCATGCTGTGCCACATTTACAGACCCATACGTATATTTAAGTAGTCATTAACAGGTCTTGTACCATTACTACTGTTTCTGCCACACGCACACACACACACGCACACACACACACACACACACACACAAAGTTCTTAATTGCAGCAGTAGCTTTTACTGTTTGCCAAATATAAAAGCTAAATCCACTACACACAGAGACCTTTATAACAGCTTATGACATAATTAAACCTGTAATAAGAGTATGTATTTATCATGACGTGGAGGCAGAGGTATGTGCTGCCTTTCCTCTTCCTCTCACCATTCTCTGCTCTTTACGCCCTCCCTGCTCCACCTGTCTTCAGCCTGTGCCTCTTTGACCTTCACCTTTTAAAAACCCTCACATGTTCTTTCATCTTTCTGCCTTTTTCTTCTCAGAAAAAGGATCTCATCCTCAACAACCATCCAAAACAAACATGAACGTGCAAAACACTTATTAGGTGCATAGTGACATCGTAGCACAGCTGACCAGGGCATTCTGCAACAATCACTGTAGTATGATTAGGATTATTTAAATGGAATATATATGAAACATGTAATGTGGGTGAATGTGAAAATATGAGTAAAAGCTCTGGTCGTCAAGCATACCTGTTTGTACTGATACCGAGGGCTGCTCAGTTTCCTGGTTCACTACTGGTTGTCTGTTCTCAACTGTGGTCACAACTAGAAATAAAACAGACAAATTAGTAAGATGCTCTATGTGCTATTACACATATAAACACACATTGGTGTTCACACATGCCCTGTGGAAACAATTAGT
Organism: Philypnodon macrostomus; assembly: GCA_036025475.1. Taxonomy (NCBI): domain Eukaryota; kingdom Metazoa; phylum Chordata; class Actinopteri; order Gobiiformes; family Eleotridae; genus Philypnodon; species Philypnodon macrostomus. Next base: position 26,771 of record JAVQKC010113823.1, read on the forward strand.
GTCTTTTTCCTTGATAAATGAGAGAATTAAGCATCAATTTCTCTCCATGCAGTTATTTGCAAACAAACAAGACTAGTGAGCTTTAGAATGATCTCAATGTACTTGGCACAAACACAAGTCTAGTCCCATCAAAGTTTTGTCTATGTCTTTTCCCAATCTGCTCCACAACATGAAGGCTTCTTTGTTGTTGGGCTGTGCGTCGGAAAGGAATGTGACAAAGATTTCAAAGGACTGGACAAAAGCACTCTGTCATTTGGAGAGCCCTGTAATACAGCATTGAGTGAGCAAGGGTGCAGACTGGAAGTAAAAAAAAAACATCCAGTAATCAGCAGCACACCTGAACAGCTGTGCATAGTGAACAAACTGTAGATTAAGATAAGACCAGTTTAAAAGACACAAAAATTAAACAGATCCATCCATCTGTATGGTGTTTGGTGATGGGGTTGTAATCCAGGCCATCTTTGAGCTACAGTATGTGTTTTTAAGTGTAGCACTCACTGTAAGAACACTGGGACAGCGGGACCTGCTTGATGCGAGTACCATTTCGACAGGCGAATACATCCATTTGGCAGTGGTTTTGGTAGAGCTGCCCGTCTGACCCACAAACGGGCTCCCCATCATAACCGCAGTCCCTGTGGCAAGTGCAGCGTTCAAACTGTTCCTCCTCCAGACAGCCAAACACATTGTTGCACTGGTTTCCCTGTACAAAACCTATCACAGATCATATAAATAACAGGTCATTTAAGTATAAATAAATATTTAGGCGAACCTCACCTATCCATTGATTGGTTGAACTCTCCACCTCATTACATGTCGGGCCATCACACAGCTCCCGAGCCAATGGGCTGCTCTCGCTCACGTTGTAAAACCGTGTTGCCTCAAATGCTGCATAAGAACCACACCAGCATTTTCAGGCATACATACAGAATTATGCAATTGTCCATAAAAGTAGGCCATATGCAAAAAAAAAAAAAAACAATTTCCATGAAAAATAAGTCACTTCATAAATCACAGAAAGAGCTTTTCCTGCGCTGTAACTTCTTAAGAGAATATTCATCAGAGGCACACCTGGTTCATAGTAGTCGTAGATCTTGACCGGAACAGGTGCTGTCTTGCCCACAATGTATTCCCTGACAGCCTGAATGGCCACACACGTCATGCACTGACTAGGTATCTAAAGGAGTGACCAATTTAAAAAGAAAAATAGTTACGTGAATACATGCAAAACGTCACTGCTTTTTTATTCTTAAAGTGAATACAATACAGAACTCACTTCATCAAAGTAAAACAAGACTTTTCTCCCGCTCAGTTCATATCGCTTCAGACCCACTCTCTTGTCCATCAGCAGCTAGAAAGGCACAACACAGACAAAATGCAAAATGGAGAATTCTGAATTAAAGTGTTATAAATATTACTAAAGAGGTCATATTATACCTTTTTTGTTGAACATAACATTACCATTTTACATTTATAATTTTTCATTAAAAATATTTTTTTGGGGGGAGCCGTTTTCTCTGCTGAACAAGCTCAAAGTGAGGAATATTCCTTACAGCATTAAAGGAATATTTCAATCACTTCTCTAGGACAGCTACTGCATACAATGAAAAGTAGTAGCGAGGTAGGGTTTTCTCACCTATCTATGTAGAAAGCTAAAAACAAACCTCGAGCTCCTGGAAAGGTTAGCTCCTCAGCATACAGGATTACTCTGTCTAACATGCACTAACATGTGCCATTAAAACAAAATATATCCCAAGGTATATTTATGATTAAGAAACACAGTAGAATGCTCAGAAAAAAATCAGCATAACAGGACCCCTTTAATATAAAATAATTATGCATAGTAATGTTTTTATACAGCATTAGTCGTAATCAGTTAATAATCCAGTTGTGTTTTTATGTGTATTTGTCTGCATGGTATGTGCCCAGTGGATTTTTCATTCATTCATTGGCAGCTTTGTACATTTGGCACTGAACGAGCACATGGTCTGCATTTAATGCACCCCATTGGCCACTGTCAGAATGAAAACCATATGCTTTTCCCATAACATAAAAGAAAGTAAAATATTAGCTTAACAGAGTGACTCCTATAATGAAATCAGAGATCGAAAAATCACAATGTCTCCTATGATCACCTGTTTGTCAACATTGTTGATTATAAATGTGAGGATGAGGACAGTGAACCAGTGGTAGTAATTCCTCACATGGGTTTTTTTTATGTCAAAGGCCTCTGGACATCTCCTCAGCAGGGGTTTATGTGGTGCTCAGCCTGAGCTGGCGCCACAGAGACACATACAAATATACAAACACACCTTATGTATACATATATTTTACAATTAATGTTTACATAATTTGTACCAACTAACAACTGAAAAAGAGAGTCTCTCAATTGTTGTGCTATACTTTTTTGGTTGTTGTTAAACAAAGCTAATTGGGAAATAAAAGACAGAATCTATGGTTCTTCCAAATCAGTTGCATAAGTAATCATTATCCACATCATCCATGAAAACATTGCAATAAGACATAACTGCAGAAGGCAAGATTGCCACCATAAATTGAGGAATGTAAGTGGCAGTCCGGCAAACAGCAGTAAACTGTGAGGGAGGCCAGCAGGGGTGTAAACTGAAGCTTGTTAGCCACAAAACCCAGGTCAGCTTCAGCAGAAACACACCCAGTAGTATGTGTGCTAAGGTTTAACATCTCCCCAGGTAGCCCTTGCTGTTTTAGAGGGGGCAGCCAGACTGATTTCCTGATTATTAAGTGTCCAGTAGGAGCATTTGTCTCAGAGTTGACATGGAACCTGACCTGGAACCAGTCTGTAAGATTTGTCTTTATTTCCACGTCTTTTTATGAAACCTAAACTGAACTTAACATAATTCTATGACCTCTGTTTTCTATAGCAACACCAGTAATAAGTGATCTAGATGCCTTTATGTTTTTATACTGATTTGACAGACACCTCTGAACTAGACAAAAATCCTGACAAACACATTTCATCAACCACTGAAAAGCAGCCAAAGGGGCTTTCATTTACAAACTTTGACAAAGCATACACGTCACATCTCTATGTGTTGTGTTAAGCGTTAAAAATAGAAAGATGATCACATACCTTCTCCAGACTCTCCACGTCTGCTCTGAAACCAGACAGCATTGGGACCTCAATGACGGCCATGTTGGATGAACCTGAATGAAGCCACCTAATAGCAAAGGCTTTCTGTTACATAATGCAAACACCCCCAGTACTGTCCTACACCATTAAAAACCACACTACCTGGCACAGACTTCCAAAGAGATGTGGAAGTCCATTTTGTCCTGGTGTGCTGCTGGGTCATCATCGTCCACAGGTGCCCGGCGTTTTCTGTTGAGCTCAGAGCGGTTGTCGGCACGACTCCGAGTGCGTGGGTTAGTGTGACGGGAGGATGGTGAAAGTGGCTGGACATGTCTCTCCTGAGTCTCCTTCAAGTCCACTTTCACATGGAAGGCTGGCTTAGACGCAGGGTCAGGGACATTGTACGATACATCTATCTGTAGAAAAGCACAACACTATTTAGGAATATTACTAATTAAATACCATACCATAAACACCATGTATCAACAAAAGTACAACAAATACACACATGACCTGTAATGAAAGTCATTGTAACAGAGATCATAGATGTCATCTCAAGTAAATAGCTATTAATGAGCGTCAGCAAAACTGAGACTGTAAAGACTGCACCAGCTTTGAAGCAGCCCACTGTTTATGCTCTGCTTTCATATTTTCTCAAAACATCAAAGTTTAAATTAAAACAAACAAACAAAAATGTCAATATCTCTGTCAATATTATCATTAATTGTAATGTAGTGCCAAACTCCAGAATAGTTTAGTTAATAATGATCTGCCCATAGAGAGTACACATCCGTAATAACTTTTTAAACAAAAAATAATTGTTTGTTCCTGCACTGTGACTGAACTAAGCCCACGCTGTTGTCCCCGACAGCAAGGTGTATATCGGTGAAACGGCCCCATACGTCTGCCACAAATGCTATATCACCAGTGTGCACTTTAATCAGACATTGTGTGATTTCTAAGGGTTTTTATATTGTTAATGATCATTGAAGAGGCACTGCCCACAAACCATGAGAAATTGACTTGTTTGATTTGTCTGGATGTTTGTGAAGAACAGTTTTGGAAAATTTGGTACATTTACCTAAAATTACATTCTTCTTTCAGTCTATAGGGGGCGCTATAGAGGTAACTGCCATCATATTAGTCAGATGTGTTCAGGGTCGTGGGGTAATTAGGTGTTTCAAGTTTGAGTCTAATCGGGCAAAGTATGTGCACGTTAGAGGCTGTCAAATATACCTGACCTCCCAAATTCAATTCAAAATGGCCGACTTCTTGTTTGTTGTAGGGCGGGGTCATAATAATATTTTATGTTGGGTACACTGTGTACCTTAACTATACAATTGCCCGGATCAATGTGCCAAAATTCACGCGATTTCGTTTATGTTCAGCAGGATTATTGGCTCAATAAAAGTGCATCAAAACATTAATTTCTTAATTATTTAATTGTCATGAATCGTAGATGTACTAAACTCAATCCAGTTTTGCATCTTCATGATATGTAGCTGTGTGCAACAGTTGAAAAAGATCAGGCAAAGAATTTTTGAGTTATTGCGTTCACAATTTTGTCCCGTAATTAATTAATGTCTTAATTAATATTAATCGTAGAAGTACCCAAATCGATACAGTTTGGCGTCTTTATAAGATGTACCTGTGTGCAAATGTTGAAACTGATCCGGCAATTTGTTTTTGAGTTATATCGTTCGGGCGTGATTCCATAATATAAACATTTCGCCGATATAATTACACCTGCCATGTCGCACCGCTAATGACACCCTTCAAAGATTCAAATCTAAAGCCAGATTCAAAGTCTGTGTAGCTAATGGTAGTCACTGTCAGTGTCTGGAGGGAACATTGTGAATCAGCAACATCTAAAACCAAGCTCACAAAGACATTTCAGAAGTCAGCACACAGACCTTCAAAGTGCTGCTTTTCAAAAGAGACGAGATGATTTGACATGTGGGGATTAGTCGTGTGGCACATAGGACGGGAAGGGTGCACAGTTTTACACTTTTAGCAGTCACATCAGCCCCTTGGGCTGCCATCAGAATCATGTGCTATAAAAGTTAGAATTTCTTGATAGAGGACACTATATTTTAGGCCAGGGGCCACATTGTCAAAAATGATTACCAAAGAGGGCCACTCACAGAGGTGACCGATTTCCCTTCATCAAAAGTCCCCTTCAGTTGTATCTTTATTCTACACGCATATGTGCTGGTAGGTTTGCAGTGAAAAGACAATTTGGGCCAATTGAGAGATAAGCTGCATTTGGTGCCGGGCCATAGTTTGGACACCCCTGTTGCAGTTTAATGCATAAACAAACTCCCAAAGTCACAAGGCCAAACCCGGACTAAACCAGGTCTAAACCAGGTACTGAACAAGGACTAAACCAGGTCTAAACCAGGTACTGAACAAGGACTAAACCAGGTCTAAACCAGGTACTGAACAAGGACTAAACCAGGTCTAAACCAGGTACTGAACAAGTACT
>JAVQKC010113843.1:0-13568 GCA_036025475.1 Philypnodon macrostomus
GGAGGAGCTGGAGGAAGTGTCTGGGGAGAGGGAAGTATGGGCGTCCCTGCTTAGACTGCTGCCTCCGCGACCCGGCCCCGGATAAGCGGAAGAAGATGGATGGATGGATGGATGGATCATTTCATTTTATAATGTATCACTATTCATTTCCACAGAAAACATGGAAGTACAAACAGCCCCTAAGCGAGTTTACATCAGCCTACCAAAGAAATACATGGCTGTACTGTCAAAAAATTATGAACTGGTAAAATATGTATTATTATTGAAACCACATTTTTGTTCTGCTTTTATATGACTTTTTAATTTTCTTTTTTCCTTTACACAGGAGCATGGATTATTTGTTCAAGGACTGAACACTTATTTAAATGAGGGATATGTTCAGGCATATTTTAGAGAATGGGGAAATGTCACTGGTTGCAAGGTAAGCAGTGAATTTGCATTAAACCAATCACACAATTGTCGAACATTTGATGGATAACTATTTGTTTACCTGAATCTAAGATAACGAAGGCAAACAACAAGGTTATGGCTTATGTGAGATTTTCAACTGAGGATGAAGCGGACATGGCAGACTGGGCCGGCCCTCACTACATTGGAGGAACTGAAGTGACAGTGAGAAGAATTGTTCGTCCAAAGGTGTGTTCAGTCGAAAATATTCCTTGCAACTGCAATAGTCCTTTTATAGACTGATTAAAACATGGTTTAGTGATGCACAGTAAATCTAGTGATACATTTTGAGATTATGAATTAAAAAATTAAGATGTTTTTGTGATTTTATCACATTTTGTCAACCATTTTTCAGTCCCATAACTGTATTCATCTTTTTTTGTAGAGTCTTGCCTTTGATTGTGATTTAACTTAAATGTATGTTGTTGTTTTTTGTTCAGGTGGAAGGAGAGGAAAATGAGCAGGTAGATACAGTTGTATCTCAACCTCGGCCGAGGCGTTCCATGGGTCTGGGATACATACTTGAAGATGCCCAGTGGTTAGACGAAGAACTGGAAAATTAATAATGAATACTTGTATATATGTTGAATGAAGTTAAATTGAAAATTGTTAATATTTTACATCTAAATAAAGAACATAGATTCGATAGTACACAGTCTATGTTGACCTATTAAAATCCTGAGTATATTAAATATAATGTACATAAATACTGAGTCCAGACTATAGGCTATTTTGTTGTCTGACTGTTATTTTTCTATTAATAAATTGCTATTGATTAAATGAATAAGTATCATTTATTTATGATTTAGATCTGGTTTAGTCACATCTATTAAGATTATTTATTGTCATTTTACATGTAGCCTGTTGGGACGTTGACTGGGTACAAGCGTCCAATGAAAACCCTGCAAAACCAAAAACGACTACGCCCAGTAAGAACTGATTGGCTGTAGTTTTAGATGACCTCAGAGTTGATGGCCAATCATATAGCAGAGCGCCAAAGTTCTTCTCGCAGAGCATCATGGCGGACACGGAAGCAGAAATAGTATTCAAAAAGGTATCTTGTCTTGTTTTTATTATATACTTTTAAGTGTGAATCTAAATTTGTGGACTCTATGAGTAGAGTGAATACGTACCGTTTAGATTACCAAATACTCATTTGCGGATCAACTGCTTTTCTTCCGAGTTGTTCCTGCGCTTGTTAGGTGTCCTCAAGAGGTTACTCAATGGTTATTGTTAATAATACTGTAGCGTTCTGGTGTGAAGGGCTCTTTAGTTGCCACACTTTTACACAAGATACTGTAGGCCGTAGCCAACGCCATTAAAAAGAGAATTCGTTTGCTTGGACGTGAACCGAGTGCCGCGAAAAAGTGCATAACACTAGCAGAAGTAGAAGAAGAACGCTCTCACATATCAGCCCATCACAGTGGATGAGAAGTCATTGTCATAGCAACCAAAGTAAACAGTAAACTGAACATCTGTAAGTACGAAAATTACCATTTATATTTACCCCATTTCAGGAGACGGTAAGCAAACTCCTGTCAGGTTTCTTTAAGGAGGACAAAACTAGATGTAAGTTGAAATGTAATGTTACAAGACTTAGAAGAAGATATAATATGTCATAAAGTAACATCTTTGTCTCCAGTGAGCAGTGATGCAGTCGTTCTCATGGCAGAGATGATGAAAATATTTGTCCAAGGTAAGAAAGGTGAATAGCCCAGTTTTCTCTCAGTATGTTGTTGTCGAGTGAACGCTCTTCTCTGACCTGCAGAGGCTGCTGTGAGATCACAAAAACAAGCCGAAGCAGAGGACTGCGAGCAAATAGACATTGAACACTTTGAAAAAATCCTGCCACAGTTGGTATGTTAATTAAAGCTCACGCAAACCCTTTACAGAATTTTATCAGGTGTTTGTCTTTGTATGATTATTGTAAATTGATTCACGTTTTTTTTACTTTGTATGTGAGTAGTAAGGCAACAAAAGTCACATGATTAGTTAAGTATAGTAAAGTATAATTTAATGTATGTCTCTTAATACAGTGCCTACTATTACTGATATTGCATTTAAATAATTTAGCAGCTTGGTGTAGGTGTTTTTATTTAATTCATTTATTTTCATTTTACAACAAACTTTTAATAGCTGTCTTTTGTCTCCTTTTAGCTGCTGGACTTCTAGCAAAGATAAACCACAAGATGGAGCCACAGAGCTACTGCTGTGCCTTTCTCTCATACATTATAGTGCTACTGATCAGTGCTTTCTGTATTCATAATAGCCGAAGAAATGATGATTAAATATTTGTAATTGTTCCGTTTGTGTATTTTGTGTTCACTTCCATGCCTTGGCCAATAATACCCACCTGTGCTTCTCAGTGCAACAACAGGTGTTTGCAGCATGCTCCATGGCGCCTTTCATCAAAGCCTCCTGGAGCAGTTGGAAGCAATTAGTGTAATAAGGGCAGCAGCCAGTCCCTTAGATGATGACAAGTGCCAGGGAAAAAGTACCCCCTCCGGCCACTTTGAAGTTCTCTTTTGCTGTCCTCCGATGTTTAGTTAGAGGTGGGGGAGGGCAAAGGGGACCTCTGCTACAGAGTGAAAGTTAAATGGGAGTGTGTGTGCATGTGTGAGCCAAACATGTCCAAAGACCACACGCATAGATATTCTGTTTGAAAAGAAACATAACAAAACACATTGGAACATGGTCCAAGAAGAGCAGGGTGTAATTCTGAAGGTAAATAAACAGAAGAGGCGCGTCGTGGAGGAGCTGTCTCTTCTTTCATCACAGCAGAGGGGAAATTGAGACTGCAAGGGAGTGGGTAATGTGGGGTTTTCTAACCCCAGTACCTCTGATGGTTTTCCAAAAGTGTATTTAACCAACATGGCTTTACTATGAGTCAGCATAGCAGTATAACACCTCACTCTATCTGTGTGGCTGTTGGTGACTCACTGTTGCTGCAGTTACATACAGCTGAAAGTTAGGAATCCTTCACAAAACTCTATTTAGTATTTGACGTTTTTACTATAGACTACATTATAATTGTTTTTGAAGTTTAATATATTTTTGTTGCAGCATTTCAGTCATTTCAGTTTTCTGTTGTGGTATGAGTTTCAGAAAAGGAGGCAGGAACAATTTTTTTAATATAAATTCAAATTATTGTCTGCATACAGAATTTTGGAGTTCTGGCTTCTATAGTACATGCTTCTATTATTTTATTTTGTTAGAGAAGTAAAAAAAACAGTAACAGTACAATCTTTGTGGGTGCCCATGTAAAGGAGTAAAACTTCCAATGCCAATCAATAGAATGTACAAATAAATCAGATAAAATGTGTATGTTGTTTGCTCAGATTTTCTCCCTAAAGCTGTTGTATTCTGTTCTAGAGGTTTATTTAAACTCAAATTGATTTGTCCTGCTTCTCATGCATCTTAGTGGAACAAATTACTTTTGAAGGCAGTATTATGAAACATACGAAAGCGGTTAGGACAAACATGAGGAGGGGCATTTGAAAGAGTAATGAGTTAAAGCCTTTCTTGGTCTGACATTAAAGCCAGGGAGTGTGGACAGCTCGTTCAGACAGTTTGGAGAAGCTCCGGAGTGAGGAACTTTTCCTGAGACACATTGATCCATCTCCAGCTGCAGCTCTATTAGACATTACTGTGTATGGACCTACATCATTGTAACTCAGATGCAGATGTTTATAAATGATATCAAAACAAAACGATATATACAAACCCTTCTTACTAATATACTATAGGCGGCTTATGAACCCACCAGTTAAAATCTTTCTCTTCTCCACAGGTTGTGTAATAGAGTAAGGTAATGTCTTCAGGGTAGACATAGTCTGTCCCAGGAGTCTGAGGGTTTGTTAGGATTATGTCAGACCTCACTTAATTCTCTGCTCATTTGACTTCGGTTGGAGCTCTCTGTTAAAACCACTGCTCCTCACATTCCTCCAACTTTCTGTCACGTCAGGGTTCCTTTCTTCTTTAGCCCAAACTTTGGTCCCATCTCATTTCTCTAAATTCTGGCTACTGAGATGACATAAGTGTAAGCAGACACTTTTTAGAGCTTGTAAAATCTTTTAGTTACTGTAATTCATTATTTATTTGTATCGATCCTTTCACCATGGTGGGAGTGATACATTTTATGCTTCTTCCAAATCAGCTTTCAGACAAAATGCAAATATAGAGGGGGGGCTTCTTTGTTGAGTGCACCTGGGGCCCTCTGATATGGGCCTGGTGTCCTTAGGGTGAGCTTTGTTAAGGAGCCACGGGGCCCACGCCTGCAATGATTAGAACATACCTGGCAGTTTGAGCCACTTGGGTGCTTTGCTGGGATCAATCTTAACTGGTTGTGGCGCTTGGCAGTTAGTCTGAGGCTGAAGATGGTCTGCTGCTGTGTTCTGTGTATTGACGGGAGATTTTCTCACCGCAGGGGGGGGAAAGGATTCTTCCGGAACCAGTGAGGTGGATGATCAGGTCAAGGACCTTGGCATGCAGCCGAACAGGCAAATGGGGAGTAAGAGAGATGCACAATTAGGCCTTGAGTTGGGTTATTTCGGGAGTCCTATGACTCCTACCTTAGCTACCTCCCGTTCCCTCCTTCTCATCTGTGTGGTGGTGGCCTACATGACCAGGGCGTAGGCAAAAACAGATTAATCCTATTACATAACTCCACCACAACACTCAACAAGCTGAAAAATGCAGTAATTTGGTCAAGGGGATTAAAATTAAACTACAGAGTGAGGGGCGCTAGTCTGGGTGATCTTTCATCAATTTTGTCTGGGGTCAGCAGAGCAATCCTATTTTTAGGACCGACGTAAAGAGCTGTATGAAAAAAATTCAGCGGCTTTGGCAAACACTTAAAATAGCTGTGAACCCAAAGGTCACACACTCAGGCAGATGAAAGGACTGATGTTTGTTGACATTTAAAAAGTAATGACCAAAAAGTCTTTAGTGTGTGGCAGGTGGCACAGTGTGATCTGTCCCTTTGTTCAGCTTGTTACAGGGACTTATTTCATTAGACAGAAGGCTAATATTTACTGCACTCATACTGCTTTTGTAAGTTAAATAAAGACTGTTCAGCCCATTGTTCAGCCCAGCAAATGCTCCACAAACCTTCAAAATGCTCCTTGACCTGGTTATTTTTTATTTTGGTAAGCTGGAACTGTGTGGACAATGCATGCAGCAAGAAACGGCTCATTTCACACCAATTTAGAAAAAAAGCTTTATTTTAACTTCAAGTATTAGACATGATCTGTCCACAGTGGTCAGGGTCACCGGGACTCAAAAGCCTTCATAGAGAACTGCATGTCTGATTGCAGGAAAGGTCAGGATGTAGAGGTCAAATGTCAGCGTCCTTGCTGTTAACAGATTCATGCATTTCATCACTGGATCAAAGCAGAATCTTTCCATTCTCCGGAGCAGTGGAAGTGTCTCCCATTTATGAATTGTCCAAAAAGCAGTTCAACTAAACTACTAGTACTTTGATGAGAATGTGGTTAGCAACACTGTTTACTGCTGACATAACAGCTAATGTAGCACATATATGTACATAGTCTTTAGCATTTAACATTTTACTTTTATATATATATATTCTCATTTGCATGCTGATCTCTATTTTCTACTATTTTATTGTTGGCATCCAGTCCGGGCAGCAAAGTAAGAATTTCATTGTGCAGGGAAACATTTTTCCTACTGTGCATAAACACTTTGAATCTTGAACATGTATGTGTTATTTTATATCTCAGATGAAGGGACTGATCCATATTCACCACAAATCACCCATGTCCTGAGTTATGATATTCAATTATATAATGCCTGCTTTGGTATTTCCTACTTTATTTTAATTTTAGCAAAACTTATAAAAAAATACAAATAGAGCTTCCAGTAATGTTGGAAGCACATTTATGCTGCTTTTATTCAGTATTTTAGGCCTGCTCATAAAGTGTTTCTCTAAAACCAGTGGGAGCACATCCAATCACAATGAGCGCCTCTGACTGCTGAAAAAACAACAGTAAATCTCTGAGTCCATCAAAGGAGCCGCTGGTGCTTTTACTTTTTTGTACATAAAACAAAGATCCAGCCTGCTTTAAAACCACTCCATCGCTCAACCGCACTTCTAACAGCGCACAGATACACTCAGACAGCCTTTGATTTTGACATAGAATATGCAACAGCTTTTATGTTGTCTACTGGGTAAAAATATTCCTGGTTGTCTGTACACACCTTCATTTTCTTTTATAGAAGGCTTAACATGGGGGGGACTATAGCAACTATTGGCTTAAGGCGGGGGTACACCCTGGACAATGGCGGGGTACACCCTGGACAATGGTCAACTCACTCATTACAGACACAGAGACATGCAGAGACACACAAAAAACAAACAATTAATTATGTTCACATATAGATTTTCCCTAAGACATGTTTGATCTTCTCACTGGTCAGCGCAGGAACCACGGCCACTCAGCTGTAGAATGAAGAATCAGTTTGAGGACACAAAAAGGGCAGGATGTGAATTACACTTTGCTCAAGGTCATAAACTCTTGTGTTTGCTGACACCGTCCAATATCCTTTGACCTTCTCAGTTAAAGAAATATTGTTGGGAATAAAGTCAGATGCTTGGACACAATGTAAAAGACGTAGTCATCAGTGCAGCCTGTGCTTTACTGTATCTCTGATGTGATTACGGGAAGCAGAGCATGTTCATATGCAGCTGAACAAACTATTTAAGTCTATCTAATACGGCCGCAGACGTGATTTTTCAAAAGGAAAAACCTCAAAATGTGGTAATGATAGCAATAGTTAAACACAGTCATGTTGAATTGTCAGGCTTCCTTTTGTTATTTCACGTTGGTTTTGAAGTCGAGAGAAAGTGAGCACAATCCAAGCAAACTGTCTTCAATTTCTGCACTCTCAAGACAATCTGCAGAGGAGCAGACCAGAGGCTGGCTATGACACATTCATTCATTACTTAATTCATTCATTCACCTGCTTATTTCCTTCAAGGGTCGCATGTGACCGGAGCCTATCCCAGCTACTATGGGCCGTGGGCAGAGAGAGTATACCTTGACGGAACACCATTTACTCTCACATTCAGTAACTTGGTGCAATTTTGTGTGCATGTCTTTGGATGGTCGTTGAAACCCGAAAAAAACCCATGAGAACAAAGGGAGGAGAAGCAGAGATTGTAGCCGTCAGGGGATCAATTATAGAACCAGAGAAACAAGAGTACTAACCATCTCAACACCATTGTACCTCAAATCTAAAGTTGTCCATTTAAATTAACTGTTAGTTGTTTCCTGTGCGTATTATTAATATCACTTAATCACTTTCTGGTTCAGTCCCGGACAGATGTGGGAGGGGTGCATCTACCTCAATGAGGGACATGTGATGGTTCGCAGACTGTTTACACAGTTTTCATTCATCTGTGTTATGACTGTTCCCAATTGGATCCATTTGCTATCCAGCGTCTGGTAGTTTATAAAGCCGAGCTCCTCCGGCATGTGCAGGCCATGCTCTTTATACCCCATTTGTTTTTCGTGACTGCACACAAGCAAATAAATAAAAAGTGAAGATATATGTCGACGAGTAACTCATAGAGGATCAGGCCTGGTAAGTATGGGATCTAAACACTCTCTGATGACTGTATATATGGAGTCAGTGACACACGCTTTCATGTGTTAATTATGGCGGAAAACAAACCTGGCAACTTTGATCACTGTGACTTGAAGTTTCCACCTTACAAACAACTCAAAGAATGTCCGAGACAGAAGTGTGAGATGCAAAGCAGGTGTAGCTTAAGCTCTATAGTTAGAGAATTAGCACATAAATGGCTATTAATCCACACATAGTGCACATGTCAACTCAGGCCTGGTGTGGGACCTTTTTTGTCTCCATCAAATCAAAAGAAGTATTGCTGATCTTGTAAGGCCATTGTGATCCTTCAAGACATTAATGCATGTATCTCTGTGATGCCTTTAAATGTCATCTGGAGTTGCAAGCTGACAATAAGTCTAAAGAATGCTGTCAGGTTTAATGAGGCCCTAGATGAAAAGGGCCGTTGTGTCGGCATCACCAAAGACCACTTTCCCGAATTCACCTCCAGTGGGGAAGAGTGGTCCTGTGGGGAGCCCAGGGTCTCCCCCACTGATGCTCTACAATGGCATCAGTAGACCCAGGCTCAGTTCTGCATCACATGACTGAGGGTGTGTTTTAAATGAAAGATGGTGCAGTTACATCATGTGTTGTTAGAGCTCTGCTGCACACTGTGGGAGTAATGTTGAAAGGTTAACTCATTTCAGGAATTATGATATACTCTGATGATATAGACCTCTATGTAACTAGGCCTCAGAAGCAGTATCAGTATCAGTAGAGTGTACTACACCATACAATGCTACAATGTGACCCTGTAGGCGGTCTTTCCTATTAACTACATACAGTTCTTTTTGTCCACGAAGACACTTGCTGAAAAGAAATAAAGCAATGACAACAATAAACTAAACTTTGATTCTTTATTTGTCCCCTTAAACCCCCACCATCACTACCACATGCCCCTACCCAGCCCAGCCTTAAGTCCAGCTGATGGAGGCTCCTTTGTCCGTCAGCGCCCAGGCAACAACATCAAAAGCCCTACTGGGTGTAAATGAAGAGTGCCTGAAAAACAAAACTCAGGGGGGGATTAGGGCATAGTATGCACAGCAGCACCCGTAGAAAGGGAGGAGGCTATGTACTGGAAGAATCAATTAGATGTTTTTAAAATAACTGTATGATGATTTCTCTTTTTTGCAGATTACGGGTATTAAATAACCTGTTGCTGATGTGTGTAAGAATGTATCATCAAACGAAGCTACTATTTTGGCCGAATATGGCATACACAACACTGGGTCTAGTATTAGTAGTGTTAGAATTACATTTGACTTAAAAGAAAAAATCTGCAAATTTTGATCAACGATTTAGCTTGCTAAACCAAACCAGGAGGCTGGGTCTTGAAAGAAAAGCATAATTAAATCTACTATTCTTGCTACTACTATCTACTATTTACAAAAACAGCAATAATTGATTTCAGTTGTATCTTAATGTAATTTAAAGTTTAGTGACCACAGTTAACAAAGAAAAAAAAAACTGTTGAGCTAGGTATTTTCTATATAAAGACCAGTATGTCAGCCTCTTTGTGCCCATTAAGGGGACAGTGAAAAGACCTCTATTACTGTTCATGACCACTTCCTCAATCGGTGACAGCTGAATTGAAGACTAGGTTGATTGTTGTGCAAGACAATGTCATGCTTTTGGACTGAATTCTTTGCTTTGATCTCCCTGAATGCCCCCTCCCAAAGCATGAAGAAGGGCCTGATATGTTAACAACTGCTCTGGTTTATTCCCGTTCTTGTCCTCCACCTACTGCCCTGCCAGTCAAAGCTCTGAGTGGGGCGGGGGACGGTGGAAAGAAGGGGGCAAGGGGAGATAAAAGCCTTTCATCTCTGCTCCCATATGGGACTCCTGTAGGGCCGTTCTCAGCGTGGCGGCGTGTCTCGTACCCACAAAGTACCCGTCAGTGACAGGCTGACTCCAGAGGCTGGCACCAGGTCGCTAACCCTGTATTCAGCACTGCGGAGGAAAACACAACTACATCGGGCCTGGAGCTTCTAATTAAAAGTTGTCAGCCTCAAAGAGCACAACATCTCCATCTTAATGGTAGGCTTCCATCTAAGACCTTAGTTTAATACTCGCTCTCTGTGTCCCATCAGATAGTGTTGTGGACAGAGGAGGAAGAGAGACATTAGGACTACAAAGAACACATGTCTCCCATCCAGGATTAGAGGTTTACTCTCGTCCTCAGTAGCCTAATTGCCGGATTGGCCAGATCAAAATCACTTCATAGAGATCAAGGCCGCAGTCTTTGTCCTTGTCTCACAAACACTGTTGCACAATAACTCAACAAAAGCAGCGACAAAGTGGAGGCAAAGAAGAAGAAAAAAACTCACAGAAGAAGATGAATGTAGTTCATGTTTAGAGAGCATGTTGTGTGATTAAGGGCAGCCCACATCAAACATTGTGGCTTAAAGAAAACCACCAGTTGAAAAACAAGATGCCTCGTCTGTGCAGAGCAGCTCCGACTGGAGATGCTGTTGTTCAGAGGCAAGAAGCTGCCTCTCTGTCTGCTGGGACAAACAGGCAAATAACAGGCATTATGCATTTGTAAAGCACTTTGAGCTCATTTTAAGAACTGAGTATTTCTGTGAAGAGGAAAAAGCTAGTTTGAAAATCTAATAAACAATTTTTTTGTGACTTTAGCTCAGACTCCATACACCAAGTAATGTTTAAGATGTGACCTATGGGCTTTAGGCGGGGTGCACCATGGACAATCGTCACAGAGCTGTAAAGACACCCAGTAAAAGACAACCATCCACCTTCACATCCATACACTGGGGCAATTTATGACACCCTCTATTAATCACAAGGCCCTTTAAGTAAATGTTCCGATTAGTTTATGTGAGTTGATAGTTAGAGAGATAAGTATTTGAGTAGAATTTGTAAAATGGGGTAATGTAGTGTACGAGATTGACAGTTATTAATGTCCTCTCTGACACTCATTTGACACAGTTTGTGAGTGTAGGAAATGGCATGTAATCAACGTGCTTCCCAAACTAGTCTTTGTCCTGTTGCTCTGTGTATTGACTCGTTGATGGAGATGTCAGGAAATGACAGGCCGGCCCAGTCCCATCGTTTGGCTGGACCAAACTTAGGCCCCTCAAAAGAATCTGTGCTGCAGCTGGACTCCAGGGACCCTGCTCTGTTTATTTGTGCAACAGTGTAATCAGGAGTCTGTCGTTACCAGACCAAGACCTTATACCTTTCCTCCATCCCTCTCACCTACACAGGCTTGTCCTTTGCCCGGTATTTGCCTGATTCCTCTCACCACTGTGTCACCAATGTTTCTTTTAAGCTTCTGGCTAAAATACAGCACGAGACAGAGTGAGTCATTTTCTGGACATATTTGAATCTGTTGGCATCTCCAGTGAAGGCGGTTGGCTCATGCACTTTCTCCTGTCTCTATCAAAGGAAGTGTGTGGAATGTGGTGGTAACATGCTAATAATTTACTCTGTTATATTGTGCTCTAAATTGTGGGATTTTTTCAGTTAAAAGCCCAGCGTAAGTAAACAGGCTTACACATGTGGCCACAAGATTGCTACACATCTCTCCAGATAGATTTTCTCTGTTGTGAGACAAAATCTAGCTGCTTTGGTTTTGGCTTGAATTTATATCTAACCTCATTAGTATTGAGACCGTACACTTGATTGATCTGTCAGGCTACGACATTTGGCACGGTGGGTTTGGAAAGTGCAAAGCATGGTGGTAAATCTAGGCAATTGGCAGAACTGGGACCTATCTTAGCTACGTTGGGCATTAGATGTGGTAAAAATAAGAGATTTGGGAGCCATTCCACGAGGACAGAGCCAAGCCAAACAATAAGGAAGTGCAAAAAACACATAAAACTAAGAACAATGTGTACTTCATAAGGGCTACAGTGTGGTGTGTATTAGGTTAGCTGCACTTGATGATGATGAGGGACCATGTGTAAGTGGTCAGATAAGTACGACAAGTTCACGGTCCACTCTGCACATCTGTAAGCATCTTTCCTTCACCTCCGAACATGGGCCACTCTTCCCCCATTAGGAGGCCATCATCAGATAAACAGGTGCAATTCCTGTCAACCCTGATCAAAGGACTCAGTGTTAAGCCTATAGCAAAGTAAGTCACATGGAAGAGATGGAGAATGTTCTTTTATTAAACAGATTTATTTGATTTTTTTTTATACAGTAGACTGATTGGAAATCAAGGAGAAGAGCAGGGAGTGGTATCCAGAAAACTGATGTGAGGCGTATCTGAACTCACGACACCACCTCACGACGAGCAGAATATGGGCCCCATGGGTAGAATCTGTTCATTAAGGCACCTTACAAGAAAATGTATTATAAATATCCTCCACAGTCACACACTGATGGTGATCAACTGCCTCCGTAACCACAGCTGTCCTGAGGCATACTGGCAGTGTCTTGCCCAGTGTCCAGGGAGGGACATAATAGTAATATAAACTGGTAGGAGCGGGAATCAAACCATTAACCTGGCCACTGCCACCCCAACTCATCCTATACTATTAACATATGTACTTTAGGTAATGAGACATGCCCACTGATACTGTGTTAATTACTGTGTAATAGTTTATATGGTGATGTTTTTTTTTCTTTGGATATTCCGGGTGAATAAATGCGTCATCTGCTGCGAGGAATTTTATTTACTTCTTTTTCCAAATCTTTATTGTCATCACTGCTGTAAATCACTTTTGAGAAACGTTCTTGAATGTGCACACGCTGCACAGATGAGCACTTGAAAGTATTTCAGCATTTAGATACAGTTTTATTTGATATCACTATTAATAAAGTAGGCCAAAGGATGTAAGAAAACTTTCAATATTACAAGACCAGAGAATACCTGTGTTAGCTTTTAAAATGATGTCAAAATCAGGTTGGAGGGTGGAGATTGGAGGGTAGGGATTGGAGGTTGGAGGGTTGGAGGGTACAGGGTGGAGGGTGGAGGTTGGAGGTTGGTGGGTGGAGAGTGGAGTTTGGAGGGTAGAGGTTGGAGGGTGGAGGTTGGAGGTTGGTGTGTGAAGAGTGGAGGTTGGAGGGTGGAGGTTGGAAGGTGGAGGGGTACAAGAGCGACCTCACCACATGAAAGCTTCAGCCAACACCACAGTCTCCAGCTGAGGCTTGTGGTTCCTACTTCCAACTCTGACTGACAGAAATGACTCTCCCTAGATGAAGAAAGGCTTATTCAATGATTAGGTCTATGTTCGCAGGAAGAGCAATATGTTGTTATTTACTGTAAGGGGACCTATGTAGTCCTAACTACAAACAACTTTCATAGGATTATTTGAATTCAAATGAACATTTAAGATATCTTGGGCTGGGTGGAGGTGCTGCTCGCAGTATATGTATATGTATATGAATATGTATATGTATATGTATATGAATATGTATATGAATATGTATATGTATATGTAAATGAATATGTATATGTATATGAATATGTATATGTTTATGTACATGAATATGTATATGTATATGAA